>VSDK01014552.1:662704-701346 GCA_009767595.1 Symbiodinium kawagutii | reverse complement strand
ACTGACTGACAGCAGACACAAACAAACAGATTCCCGCCGCCAGTCGTTCTTTCAGTGGATTGCTCTCTCATCCAGAAATCGCAGACAGCCTCTCTCTTCGTAGAGGCTTTCTATCCTGGAAACTTCCGCCACCACCTTGTGTGGTACTTCTGGCAACTCTTAAAGAGAACACTCCCATATTCTTGGGCTATCTGGATTGATGGAAAGTATTTCCATTGACGAGCCGACTTCGTAGTATCATCAGCCAAGATGGCAGTGGACTTGAAGCGAAAGAGAGTGGACACTACCTGGTAGCACAATTGAGCCCAAACCCAATCGTTCATGGACATGGCTCCATTGAGACCTGTTGTTTGCAGCTAGGTTGATATCGCCACATTGACTGGCCAAATTTGAGACCATACCTGGCCGATTATTGGCGCTGCAGCGAGGTGGGAGTTGCTGAAGGATGTGCGGCCCTTTGACTTAGCCGAGATCCTCTTCAGCAAGAGAGGTACCACCTACAACATCATCACTTGGAACTCCCACTCTGTCGCTTGGCCATCAAGTCGCACACCTTGAACGAGACCAAGTGTTCACCCGTGTTCACCCATGGTCCTCCTGTTGAATATTTGAGTTCTGTGACAAGTCTAGAGATCTGGATTTGCGCATTTGGTTTCTCGGCTGCCCCTTCTTTGTAGCTTTTGCCGTGTACGACTACTGTTGGGGTTGCGTCGAAAGAGGACCAGTTACTACAGGGCTCCTTCTACCCGACTTATGCTCTGCCCCACTGCAGGCAACATGGGTGTTCCTGTCGGGTGAATTCCGTTGGTCTACAGCTCGACTAAGCTTTGGCAACCCCTCTCCTGCTTGATTAATAAACAGGCGTTCCAGCAGTGGGTTGCGCAGATATCACGTGACAAACTCCATCAGCCAACAGATCACGTTTCACTTTGATGCCCTCAAGTATTTTGTGTTTGCTGCCTTCAAATAACCAATCAAATCAATCAACCAATCAACCAGCCAAGTACCATCCTCCTTATGTTCCAATGACTATTAACTATGTCCAACCACTATTGTCGTTATTTGCGCAAATTACACATGTACATCAACATATAATATCTGATTCTGTGCCTGTATTCGATGCTGTAATATTATGTAATATAAAACATAGGAGCATATAGTATGATTTGACTCGACATGACATGACATGACTTTTTTTGATATACACACATGCGCACGCACACCCTTACATAAATACATGTATGTATACATATATACATCTATACATCTACATACATCTATACAATATATTTACACATATTTGTATGTATATGAAGAGCATACATGTATAAAGTATACATATGTTTCCATACGTATAGGGTATATGTTTCTATAAATGCAACTATATATGCGTATATATGTATGTATATATATATATATAAATATTTATGTACATATGTGTTCAGATCTCTATGGAGATTCTCTTGCTATGAACTGCGACTCCCCACCCCCTAGCTTCTGAGGTGATGGAGATGATCTGGGCAGAGATGACGCATCGAAGCAGTGAAGCTCGGGAGGAAGGTTTCGCAAGGGTTTCGAAGCCTTCAACGGGTGCGGGTCTTGTCCCCTGTTGGCTCACCCCAAACGGTAGCTTGTGATCCTTCAACCAAACAGGGTCCAAAGATCCAACCAAACACCTACTGTTTCAGCTCGGAAGCTTGGACTTAAGCCCGGTACCAACAGATCGGGGTCGATCAAACCGATCGAAACCATGCCTTCCTCAGGAAAACATTCGTCGCAGCTACTGATCACCGCGAGTCGCGGATGGAGGACCTGGACGTGAGTGCTGCGTGGTCGGCGCAGGTTTTCAGTGCTACGTGGATGCTGAAATTCATCTGCTGTTGGATTCAGGGACCTGGGGATCGTTGGTACAACGACTAGCAAAATCCAAGTAACAAGGAGGACATTAATCCGCAACATGCATCAAAATGCTTCTGAAATGGGTCATTTGGCCAACTTTCAAAGCTTCTATTCGGGACAGGAGTCTTCCTGGAATGCTGCAGCGGCCAAAGTTGTGCGCGGATGCATCCAAAACTATAATTTGCTAGCATGAACGAGACCCTTGTCGGCATCATGCTTGAACACACTTGAATTCGTGTGATTTCTGATTCTCTGTACCCCATTGTTGGCTGTAATGCAGCCCCAAATCCATGATACCACCACAGTTGGTGTTTTTCAGGCCTGAACCATAGCTGTAATAGCTTAAAACCAGCTCCGCTGAGGACAGCTCACAGAGGATGTCGACTGACTCCTCCGCAAGTCTGCTGGAAATGCAAAACATTCGTAGTTTCCGCTAGGGCATAGATCAAACAACTTGAGACATCAAGAAATGGGGTTCCGCCATGTCCTTACAGGGTCACAATTTTTAGGGAAGAAGTGACATCAGCCAGTAAGGGGACCCTGACAGCATGGCTGAACCCATTGAGACACGAGATGTACAGTGGAGATCTGGCTGAAGAAATGGAGCAAGAACAGCCCAGGCTTTTGACCCAGCAGTTCCCTGGCTGTGCACCAAGCAGATCCTTTAGATGTCACCCCTGCGCACCGAGTGAAGCATCAGAATTCCCCAAGTGGTTGGTTTTTCTGGGGGATTTTTTGGGATTGGAGGCAACCCTTGTTTGTGGAGGTGCTTACCCAAGCCGCGTAAAAAAACGACTGGTCGCCAGCCCTTTCGCAAAGGATTCGCTTTGTACAGGGTGTTCAATCCAAAGAGTGAAGCAAACCCTCGAAAAGAACCTTCCGGAAATGGCTGATGAATGGGACGTTCTGGAGGTGTCTGCGGCTTGCTTCTTTGAGCTGAATGCTTGGTGGTCATGGGTATTGCCAACCTCTGGGAATGTTGGAAATGTCACCCGATACTACTTGTTGTGTTTGCATCAAACCACTTTCATTCCCAACACTTCAGTAGCCCATGATCAAGATAGCCATGTTGCAGTAACCCATGGTGTGGACCCAATCAACAACTGCAGGCGCCCCAAGATCCCGTTGGATCTGTTGGCGCCACGCAGCACAGCAAGCGAAACGTGCTAACGGCCGTTGCGCATGTCCAGCCTTGGAGAACAGCCCGTGCAGTGCACCAAAAAATGTGACGCAGCGGAGTGCACAGCAAAATAATGCGAACAGATACAACAGAGATTTAGCAAGTAATGAACATTTGAATGAAGATCCGATGAACAAAATCTACCAAGTTTCAGTATCAAATGTATCAAGTAATTGCAGTAACCGTGGATTCAACAGAAATCGCTTCTGCCAACTTCAGAACCCGCTGGTGTTCATAGAAACTTTCAGGTTTTCATTTGACATGTTCTTTGGCATAGAGGCAGGTGCAAAGGTTTGAAGTCTTTGGATCTGTTCATTGGCAGTACTTGGATTAGTGTCGTCCTTTGACAGATTGAGGTGTTGATTTTTGTCGGAATTTCATTGGGCATCAAAACTTTCACATCTTTTTGATCCTCACAGTCTTGTGTGGATGTACTATTAGAGCTGTGTCAATCACATTCTGAATGACTGCATGGTCTCAATTCCAGCTTGGGAGATTTGTTGTCCACAATTGCGCACGCACATATATACACACACACACATATATATATATATACACACATACACATATATCTCCACTTCTGGATGGGAGCTGCAGTCAAATCCACCGGTTCTGTTCACGCCAGAACGGTACTTTTATTGGGATATTGACACAGGCACACACTCCATCTTTTTGTTGTTTGGGATTGACCCATACCCCGCGCTGCTTCGTAGATTTAGATTATCCATTGTTTTCGGTTGATATCCCCTATAATTGATCATGGTTCATTATGAATTACTGTTCACCATTATTCCCACTACTAGCCATTGTTAAACGGAACTATTCACCATTGATCATGTCCAACCACTGTTACCGATCATTCACCAGTCGTATGATTCGCCATTATTAGCTATTTTTTTTTGCATTTTTTTCACCTCTACTGGTTGATCAGCATGGATCTGTGCCCATCCACCACTTCCGCCCAGAATTCCACAACGCGGTCTGGGGAGCTCAGGATCAGCTACCATCCATATTTCACCTTGGTTAGTTTGTCATTGCTGCAATTCATAGGTAGCCAGCTCGCCCCAACTCACATAGCCAATCATACCCAGCTATCAGAAAGGACAGAATGGTTAAGACCAAACTTGTATTGGTGGTCGGTGTTGGTATGAGCTGGTTATGGTCAACATCAATCAAATCAATCATCGTTCCAACCACAAGCAAAGATCACACTACAATGAATTGCATTGAATTGCAATCAAGTGATCCCACAAACATCGCAACTAACCAAGGATCAACTATGGAGTGTCATAATGAACTGAATGCAATGATGGTCCATCAGTGCTGGCAACCAACTGCTGTTTTGAAACACCCACTCAGGGTAGCAAACGCCAACCAAGGCATAATGAGTTTATTGAGCTCATAGCCAAGTATGATCACTATCGGCCCTACAACTATGATCAATATCGGCCATACAACTATGTGCTGTGCCTGTTCTACAACACCTGCGTACAAAGAACAAAGGTTGATCACTGTGGGTCACGAAGGTTCTTAGCGGCCAATCATTGGAGGCAACCATGGATTTGCCGCAATCAAACATAGAGACATTAAGTTGGGCGGTTCATGATCTCAACAGTTCAGGCTTTGGAGTATGATGGCTGAGATCATCCAAAGAGACCATTGAGTCCAAAGAGACCATTGAGGTTGTCGACCTTTACCAATCTCATCCAATTCCTGAAATAGACCATCAATAGACGATAAATAGACCATCAACACACCACCCTTCTGATCTCAGCAACGATGCCCAGGTTGTGATGCGGAGAGCCTTCGAGTCCCATGTGGTTCCCTTCCTGAAACCGCCCAATTGCCGCAGCGAACTGAGCACAGCGAGGAAAGTAATTGTTGCCATGTGATGAGTCAATGGATGAGTCAATGATGGGTTGGTTGGTACTAGTTGAGGATGCTGATGATGGTTGAGGATGGTTGAGGATGGTTGAGGATGGTTGAGGATGGTTGAGGATGGTTGAAGATGGTACTGGTCCATAGACGCTAGTAGTTATACAACCATCGTGGTAAGGTCAGCTACCAGATTGCTATCACTATTGATTATGATCAGCCTTAGCTACCATAGTGGTCGGTTATAGTGATTATATGTTTGAAACATTTTGGTTTAGCACTGCTTAGCCATAGTTTGCCGGTGGATGATAGCCCCGAATGGTTGCCTGCAACCAGGGCGGTCGGAGCAGCCAGCTCCAGCCCAGGTGTCCACGTGATCTACACCGACGCCATCGACACCCTCTTCAAGCAGAAATTTGATTCCAATTTGTACAACAAGGTGTCGCACCGGGGCAGAAATCCATTTGCAGACACTTCTAGGGGGCTTCCGCAAGTTTCAGATGGAAAATCATATCTGCTGGTCATTGTTCGATCGTTCGAATCATGGCCAAAGCTGCTTTGTTGGTTCTTTCAAAGGGTGGCAGGTTCTGATTCTGGGGGTTGTCTCAAAATTTGGGAACAAGAACTCGTCCTTTTCAGTCGGTATTTAGGGAAAACTGCCACGGCATTTATTTTTAGGTTGGTGAACTAAACGTCTAACTCACCATGGTGAAAGTCACCAGTTACGACTGGGGATGCCCATCGGAGTGCACCAGTGGCGATGGGCTTCTGGAAGCGTTTCTCTTTGTGGACACGCTGTAAGACGCTGGAACCAATGTCTGCTGCTTCGTCAATCCTTAGGGGCTGATTTAGCGCTCTGATTGAATCAGGGTCTACAACCAAGCGATTGACATATTTTGTTACGCAATATCTGTATTTATAGTTGTCAATCGTTTGTCAACAGTCATGGACGAATCGAACCTTGGGAAGGTGAATTGGCAGTTGCCAAGGATGGGTCGCCCCACAACAAAGGCAGCGATGACGTGCCCAGTCTTCCCCCTTGACATGTTGAACCAAGTGTTTCTTGGGCACAGTATCCTCTTCAGTTTCATGCGTTAGTCAATGTAGATCCTGTTTGGTAGTCACTAAGCGGTTTTTTGTGGACAATCCACTATAGAAATAGCTGGTTTACCAAGCTTCAACACGGTGATGGCAGCAGGGCATTGTTTCGCAGCTACCAGGGCGAAGGTCATCCCCTGACGAAAACCAGGCAAGCTTTGAGAAGTTCGTGCCAGGCCAACCTGGACGGTTCGAGAGCAGTGCTGATGCAGTTGGGAGCAGTGCTGTTGGTCAGTGACAGTCAGTTTTCCAGTGTTGGCTATGGGTCAATATTAATCAACCAGCTAATGGGGGATTTCCACCAACAATAATAGGGAAAACACAGCCTGTTATCCCTGAGAACCAATCTTCCACGCTGTCGAGTTGTTTTAAGAAACTGTGGCCGCCCTGGTTGAGATTTGCGAATCGGATTTCTTGCCCGAGATTCACCGCTTTGTGCCAGAATGCTAGCTCTTGGCTTAAGACTACAGCATTACATGGTCGATGATTTGATCATAACATATCACAATCAACTAGCACACGTTACATTGTCGCTAATTCAACAGCACACGTGGCATGGTTGATGATATAGCGCGACCAATGAACGCTGGTATAATGCTGGTTGTAAGCCCTAAACTATTGAATACTAGCTATGAATACTCGCCATCACACTTTGATTGCGAAGTCAACAATACGTGCCATTGCTTGTTAGTCATAACTAAGCGCTACGAACCCTTTCCTCTTGTAGTAACATCAAGTGTAAATCAAAGCCCTCACTAAACATGCTAAAACAATACCGTTTACTTTACGTGGTTTGCCAATCCAAATCATCAACCCATATCAACCCCATTCAATCATCACCAACTGTTATCAATGATTGTCATCATTGACCATTACTAAACATGATGGTTGAAGATAATACTCACCACAAATCAGTATTAGCCTAGCCATGGATGAACCATGGATCAACCACTGCTTTCCCGTTCGGGAAGCGCTGCTCACAGGCGATGATACGATCACCAGCGCCAGTGTGGACCAGATGTGCCAGGCAGAAGCCGAACTGAACCAGACTTCAAACTGAATCAGGAACTTTTTGGGATACACTCTGAAGTAAACTAAGCCGGCTAGCTGGAAAATCCACTATCTCAAATGTTGTAGTTGTTTTCCCAGCATTTCTGATAAAACAAGGTGATTTTCTGTCTGTAGAAATAGATTGCACGCAAGAAGCACCGGCATGTGACATATATTTATGCGAACACCTCTCCGCAACCAACATTGGGTACGGGGAATAACATCAACGGGAAATATTGCAGGATCTGCAAAAAGTCTGGCTCAAAATCACAACCCTTTTCCAAATGGGACGTTTCAGCCCTTCCCATCAGTGCCCACTCTTCCAGCAAGCACCTTCCCTCAACTCTAGTGGAAGTCGTACGAATCATGGAGACCCTCAGATGGGCTGATCATTTTGAGGAGCAACTGTCCGGTTTTTCCTGGAGATGATTTTGTTCACTCCTTGGACGGGCTGGTAGGTGTACAGCCGAAACTGATATACCGGTACAGACATGGACACAAGCAGTATGATATGAGGTTGCCAGAGTTGGTGCTTTTTAGCATCCAGTTCTTGACCAAGACCATGTGCGATAATTTGGCAGCATTTGCACAGGCTTGGAAGGAAGCAGGCTGCGAAGTGAAGAAGTTTCATGTTGCTGGTCCACAATTCAAGAAGACCGCAGTGTATGATGATGATGATGATGATGATGATGATGATGATGATGGTGGTGGTGATGATGGTGGTGATGATGCTGGTGATGATGATGATGATGATGTTTTTTTTTTAAATTATCATTATTGTGATGATTATGATGACGGTCATGATGATGATAATAATGATGATGATGATGATTAGGATGATTATTGACGGTGATGATGATGATGATGATGATCATCATCATCATCATCATCATCATCATCATCATCATCATCGTTGTCGTCCTCGTCGTCGTCATCACATTTTTCCGGATTCTCTCCTTCATGCCTGCAGCGGGGACCATCAAACTCACCTTCACCAATGGATGTGTGTGGGTCCACAAAGGGTGTACCCACAACATCAGTGGGTCCGCCAAAAAGAACAATATTTTTTCGGATGGTTGTGTGTGTATTAGCCAAGAACTATAACTAGGCAGCATCCCGATTTGTCATCCATTTTTGGGCCTCCCATCACCAATTCTCGGAGAGATTCAGGAGCTTGGAAACTTCAACTCTCCTTTTTTCAGCTAGCTGTTGGGTTGGGAGCAAGGCCAGGAGCGATGGGTATCCGACTATAGCCTTCAAAAGGCCTTCAAAGGAAAAGCGATTTGGAGCTAGCAGGAGTGCCCTAACCAAATGGTAGCCAGTCTTTCATAGTTTCTAAGCCATGACATAGTTGGAGCATCCAACAAAAGTGATAGCACCAACCCAATACTGTCTCCTCGATAGTTTCTATGAGATACTTTCAGTATTGAGTGCTGACAATTTTGCGAGGCCATCGAAATTGCGACTTGTTGGATCCCAGCAATGTTCACAAGGGAAGGTCTCTTGTTGACCTGTGCTATGTGATGGTAGGGCCCAGTATTGTGGTAAAACATCCAAAAAGATCTCCTCAATGAATGCGCTTCAATTTATCAGCAAATGTTTGGATGGAACAAAAGAGCATGTCACTCAAGTTGGGCAACTGACCGTTGCAAAGGCTACCCTGTGGGTCATCGTTGGTGGTGCTTCCTCGGAATTTGTCAATGATTGGATATTTCGCCGAGTCCATCAATGCTCAAAGGTTCTTTTTCGTGGATAATTCGCCCTCCCAGATGGATTGAGTGACAGTTTTCCTGTATCCAAAACCTCGATGATCAAGTATGGAATGGGTTCCCATCCACGCTGACCAAACGAGGCTGGCAAATATCACCACAAAGAGTTGATCATGTTCCTGAGCTGAGGGAGGGCCTGCGGGCGGTGGACGTGGTTGGATCAACCAACGGAGAAATGTGGCATCACCAGTGTGGAAGCCACACCTTTACCACCCTTAACCAACGAACCAGCCAACCAACCAAACAACCCAGCAACCAACCAACCCACATGCTGATGGAGGAGTTGGATCAATGTCAAGCTGGATCGTTGGCAAGTGCCAAACCCAATTGATTAAATTCATTTTGGACAGTGGGATTTTTGGTGCCGAATCCGAGTATCATTGCAACGAGTGGCCAATGTAAAACCCTGTTGGGCTTCAAGCCAGCTGTGACAAGGGGCAGTTGTTGGTGAGTGGCGAGTCAACCATTTGTGGTATGAACATCTATGAATCGGAGGTGGCCGTAGTTGCAGTGGATTGTCCACTGTATTTGGTTTGTAAACAATGACCACTACAGCGGACCATCCACTTGGTCGCCACAGTTAAACAATAATTGGTTGTATTAGTTTGAGTTGGAGCTGGAACTGGCCCGATAAAACCATGCTTGTACAACTGGAATGGCCTATGGTTAGTACGTGCAGCTGGAGCGGGCCGAATGTGGCAAAACTTCAGGGCATCAGACGGCGGGGCACCCGCACCGCAGAGTTCCTTGAAGCGTTTAGTGTGTTTTTTGATTCGAAACTTCTGCACGGCATGGACGTATTGGAATTCTATCATGGAACGGAACGGATGCCTATTTACATGTTCTGTTTATGTGTTTGGTCATCCTGATCAACACCGGTAACACAATTCAAGTGTTCAGTGGATCTAGGTGTAGCGAAGGTCTACAGAGTTCTGGGGAGTTTAGCTGAGTCTGAGGTGTCCCTTCACAATGAAGGTCATGGAGTGGCCTTCTCAGCGCGGGACTGGGACGCTTTTGGGTGTGAGTTGATGGGTGAAAATAGGTCATCATGGCGAAATGCTGAACTATTGTTGTTGGTAGCGGTCAAGAAAAATGGTTAGCTATGGATTGCTATGGATAGCTATGGTTCTAGATCTGTTGTTGTCGTTGTTGTCAATGATTGGGATGGTTTGTGAGACGTTGAGTTATGATGACCGTGGCAAGGATAGCTCAGAGTCATGGCGTACTAGGGGGGGCACGGCAGCTTCTTATCTTATGGTTTTCGCTTCGAAACCATTATTAGCCACTATCAGCCATTATTAACCATATTAAAACCGGGAAGGGACTGAAAACAGAAGTTGCAAAAGACTTAACTTCCAAGTCAATGCTTCATCAGGGCCACCGTAGCACCATAGGCGTTCTCAAGAATAAACTTGCGATTTTAGTCCTGGTCTGCTGCTGTGTCTGCAATGGTTCTGGCAACAGGAATCGCGAGAAGAATGCTTCCAGCCAAAACAGAAAAAAGAATTAACTCGATTTTAGTCTTGCTACTACAGAGTCGCCCCTGGGCATCAAAACTAGGGACTTAACTCTGGTTTTAAGTCTTTCTAGCAAGCAAGCATCCAGAAAGGATTAACTTGAGAGTTTGCATGAAGGAGGTACCACCTTCTAGCAGTAAGTGTCCCAGGACCAAACTCAAGAGTTAATCCTTGGGAACTCTTCTTTCTAGTCCTTTTCTTAAAACCGCCAGAATCTTAACCTCATTGGCCTATAAACCACCTGACAACCTGGGGAGCTAACACGCTTTCAGTTCTTGGATAGTTGCCCTACTGGAAACTAACAGCCGGATCCTCTCTGCTGGTCAGGGTTAGTTTTGATCAGTTTCCTAGCCAAGTCGGGCGCCGATTGGGAGGATGAAGGAGGATGAAGCTGACGAGCAATCATGGTCAGGGTATGTCTTGGTTAATAGTGATGGTCAAAGATGGTTGATTAAATATCATCATTATCAACCGTGACATACCATCACTATAAGATCAGCAATCATGATTGCCATGACACGGCGGCTTTTCTTGTCGTTGGTACTGGTTGATGGTGGTTGACAGTCACAGTGAGGTGACCTGGGCACTGAACACACCCAGGGATCGTCATGATTACCATCACTGAGCTACCTAACATAGCTGGGAGCGTTGATCCATCGGCATCCCCGACTCCCCATGTGTTTTTGGTACTGCCCGGTTTGGTCGGACGATTTCATTCAGCTTCATTTTTTGTTTGAAAGTGGCTAAGATTTGTGCTTATCAAACTGCTTCTCATGCGTATCATCAGGCATATCATTTTCCATTTCTTAAGCTCCATTTTCATCATGGAAAATGATATGGTTGAAGAAATTTTCCATTTTCCATTCGTTGCTCCATTTTATCATTTTCACCTTCAGCTCCATCTTCCATTGGTCGCTGACAACAAGCAGCACCACTGGTTTTCGGCACATCGTAACGCGTGGGTCCGCCGCTCAGTGAAGTCATGTCTGGCAACGAGTTTGAAAGCGGCAGTTCAGAGGCCTCCAACAAACCTGGGAATCAGTTGTGGTGGGTCACTGATGGTTCATGGTGGCTCATGATGGTTCATGTCGGTTGACATTGGTTAGTACAAGGTGGGCCCCCAACCACTTAGGTGTAATAGCTAGGGTGATTTCTACCAGTTATAGGGGTGAACTACCCCAACTTATAAGTGGTTGGGGGCCCACCTTGTAGGATTGACCAAGAGATCATCAGGATAAACACTTGGGAATTACCATGTTTCTCAAATCAGGGTTAATTAGCCAAGAGGTCTAAGGGATGATACGACGGGTATATGATGAGTTTAATGATATGGTGATTTCTCAGAAGAGGGGTACCCCGCAATCATCCAGCAATAGTCATTCAGAACAATGAACCAACCATTTTTCTGGGTTCCCTATTTTGAGAAATCACCAATCGGGAAACCATTTAGGAGCAGCAATCATAGAAAATTGAATTAATTGGTGATTGGTTTTGGTGATTATTACTTTTGATGATTGCTATTGGTGATTCCCTATTGATGATTGCTGTTGACGATTGCCATTGGTGGTTGATTGTGAGCCGTAATGGCCGTAATCAGAATAGCAGAATAGCAATAGCCAAGAGGAACTAGCAGCAACAGCAAATTCTGATCATTGCTATAATTGGCATTCATTCCATGGGAAAACCAGCTATTTTCGTCAATGCATGATGATGATTGCCATTTAATTCCATATACAATTTCTATGATTGAGCAATTTCAATTTCATTGATTATGTGTTAATGATATGAATGATTAATTGTGTCAACATTACATAATCATTTCAAGATATTTTCAGCCTTGGCTTCCAAGTTTCCTGCTGGTTGTCGCTCTCCCCGGCACCGCCGCCAGTGGAATTCAGAAGATCCACAGTCGCCCTGCAGTTGTTGAGGCGCAGCTGGGTGTGGAACAGCCCTATGGAGCCATGAGCCCCAGGAGAAGCGAATTGATACAACTGAACTGTTGTACTGTTATACTGGTAATAATTGAATATTATACTGTTATACTGTTAATAAATTCAGTTGTACTGTTAATGAATTAGTAATTGAATATTATACTGTAGTTATACTGCTAAGCTAACAGTACAATTGATGCTAAGCCTAATACTAAATTGTACTGTTGGCTAAGCATCTGAGAGATTTTTTCGAGAATCAATGGATGGCTTTGAGAAACTGTCGTGGGGACCGTCAGGGTTGAAGTTTGAGCCGTTGAGAATCCTATTTTTTGTTTCTCTTATCATACAGTTCTCCGGCTGGAATCACCCTGCCCCTTAGGCATAAACTTGCGGGCAGCAGAACACCCCTGTTCGGGCAACGCAACTGCTGGAGATGCTGCGCCCATGATCCATTGAGAAAACTCCAAAGGTGACCTGTGCTTACTCTATGGGCATCTAAGTATCTAAGTGGCATGGTGTGGGCACGGAGGATGGTAGAAATGACTTGATGAAGGGAACTCCCAATAGCTGGATGCAAATAACCCACGCTTGTTATGGCCAAGCCTATCGCATCTGGGTGCGACTGTTTGGACCATGTTTTCACCTCCGCATCTTGGCGCCGTCCGGCTCCAGTGGAGAGTGTCTGGACGATCCAACAACCAGCCGACTCTCCAGTTTGCGACATGGTAAAGGGACGCGAGATGAAAGGCCTGGCAGTGGCATGGCAGCAGCTGGGTGGGGGTGGCTTGGTTGTGATAGGTAACTCGGAGAAGACAGCTCTTGGCATCTCTTGCTTTGAGCTGTCATTGATGGGGTCAGTTTTTCTTTGGTCGACAGGTCTACCGGCACCAATCTCGAGTGAACTGGCCAGAAGTGCTCAGTTTCGTTGTAAGTTAGGTTGTTCATAAGTAATTAATGGTGGATACCTAGCACATTTTTGCAGTAGTTATGTGTGGAAAGACGGAACGATGAGACCAAATAATCTGGGGAATCTACATATCTATAGTTTGTTTGGATACTGGGGTGGAATGGGACATTCTGCTGATTGAAACTTCCCATGTCCCTGAACTGAGGGGCAGATCCGCTGGTGGTCCATAAACAGTGCTGGCGGTCCACCGGTGCTTAGCGGTACCGGAATCATAGACACACCGTATCTGCCGATTCAGCACACATGGAATCACCTATTTGCAGCCTCAACTCAGAGGCTATGGAATCACCAGGTTGTTCGCATGGCCATGGTGATTGTTACCCCAACTCTGTGGATCAACATTCACTCGCCAAGGTGCTGCTGGCTCTTGGCCTGGTGGCCTGTACCGCCTTCGTCGGGCCACAGGTGCCGCCAGGTTTCGCAAAGACTTGGGGAACCCAACTGGGGGATCTACTGTTCGACTCATGTTCAATCGTTAATGCTAAGTACTGGATGAACCAGGTGTTCATTACACAATGGCTTGACCAATATCAACCATGTAGTCACTGGTCTTTCTTTAGTTCATGTTAAAGACGAGCGCATTTCTATTTGGAATCATTATCCAGAATGGTTTCTATTATATAGAGGACCTTTTAAATATGATTATATATATTTATATATATATATGATTTCCATTACAGTAATTTCTGTTTGGGCGAATCATTTCTACTGTTCAAAGATGAACAAGATCCCCCAACAAAAGTTTGTGGAAGTACGTTCCGTGGTACGCATCATTGATGAAGACGTCCATCTGGTCTGGAGCAATACCAACCCTCCTGACAAAATTACTAGTTCAGACACTACGCCCAAACCTGGGTGAGCCAAGTGATCTTTTCCACCAAAAGTAGCCACCGAGCCAGGACAGACATAAAGACCTCCCCAGCATAGGATTTGAAGAGTGAACTTACACCAACCAATCGAAAAGCTGTAGCAACCAACATCAACCAACTAAAGGATACTAAAGGCGTATATTCCGAGTACAACGTCCGGACAACATCCTGCAACAGCCATCCTGTCGCAACCAAGATCAGCCACTCACTGAGCTGAGCTTCCACCTCGAAGCTCGCAGGCACCCAGGGTGTCCCGGGGTGAGCTGAGCACCATGCAAGCAGCGGGCGAGTACACGGGCTTCGTGCCGGACATGCAGTGACTTTGGCGAGACCGGCTGCTCCAACGTTGGTGGCACATGTGGGTTGGTTGGTTTCAGAAGATTTTCTGCGCAATTGTATGGGATTCTCGAGCTATTTATCATGTTCCATGACGGGCATGATTAATCGTGGTTAAGATAATCACGTCATGAATTTTGGATAGGTCAAGTCTTTGGGTGTGCAAACCTAGGCGCCGACAGCTCATGAACTTCGTCCTGGTGACCACCGCTGGCATCCCAGTCTTGGTGGCCTTGGGCTGCTACCTGTGGTACTTTGTGCCTCCTGTGGCAGGTGGTGGCGGTGGTGCCCAGCTGGCTGGAGATGTGGATGGCAATCCTGTCACCCTGGAGGGTTGGGTGAAGAGCCACAAGGACAACGACCGTGAGTTGGTGCAGGGATTGAAGGGTGAGCCTTACTACCTCATCTCCACTGCCGACAATATCAAGGACTTCGCTCTCCTGTCTGTGTGCACTCACCTTGGATGCGTCGTGCCATGGAACAAGGCGGCAAACAAGTTCTGCTGCCCTTGCCACGGCTCCCAGTACGATGAGAATGGCAAGGTGGTGCGCGGCCCTGCCCCTCTGTCCCTGGCCTTGGCTCACACCAGCACCCTGGAGGGCAAGTTGGCATTGAGCCCATGGACTGAGCAGGACTTCCGCACTGGCCTTGACCCTTGGTGGAAGTGAATGCAGAAAGCATCGTTTCACCTTTCGCCTCCTTGTCGCACCAATGTGGAGGTTTTGTCGCTAGGATCCCCAGCAACCGCTAGCCGCGATGCATGTGGGAAGCCTGTAGGGGGAGCAAAATCTCCGATTTTTCCAGGGGTTGGTGGTTTCTTGCACATCCGCTGTGCCAGACTGCGGGCTGCCAACGTGCCAGAAAAGGGCGCGAAGGGACAGGGAAGGCACAGGTGGCCGACAGTTGTTGATCTTCCTTATCTTTGTAATATGAAACATACTGAGGTAAGATGAGGTAAGATAATGTGCTACGATAGTGTGGTACGACAATATAGTATGCCATGTGTCTACATGTTAAGATCAAGCCATCAGATCAGTTCGATGGAGACGCTCCAACAAGAGTAACAGCAACGAGAAGAACCGCAAGCATGACGACAAAGCAACATTTTGTTCGAGTTCGGATGGCGCCACCAAAATTTTGGTGATCAAAGCAATTGAACTGCAAAATGGGACCATGAAGGCCACCATGAACCGCTGAAAGCATCTGAGTAAGTCATGTTTGTTTTGCACAGAGTTTTGGAGACAGCGTTGGGGCGACGGCTTCAAAACATAGTGTTTCTTCTGCAGTTGGGAGGTGCAGTTCGCGATGCCATAGCTTGAGATTTGTTGAAAATTCAGACAAGGTGAACCGACATAATTGATGTGGACCGGTTTCATCCAGAACTGAGAGAGCACATCGAAACAGTCCAAATGGATGGGTTACCCCGGGTTACTGAATTGCTTCATCAATGCTGTACCGTCGATGAACCGTCCCATTGCATTTTGCTGCTTGGCAGATCCCCGCGTAGAAAGGCCAGATCATCGTGCGACGCAATGGCAAAGTCATCCAGGGAGACGAGAGGTCTTGTCATTTGGCAGAGGATGGCGGTGCAGTCCACAGGAAGGACACCAAAACAAGCACGACCTGCCAAGGATGTTCATAGGAACGTTGAGGTAGCTGGGTGTTTCGAAAATTCTTACGGGCCGCTGTAGCTGCTAAAGGCATTTCCTGTTGAGAGTTCAGATAGGGGAAGGCTCCATCTTTCTGCTGGGGCCACTCAAGGACAACTCTCAACTCATGGCTGAAGTAAAGTCATGCCCTCCCATGCGCCATGAACAGCTGCCAATTGCGATGTTGCGGGCTATACTTCCTCTTATATATGTGTACATATATATATATATATATATTCTATATTTGTATATATTGTATATGAGCGTATATTGTATATGAGCGATAATGAATTGCAATTCATCAACTATTGGGAACGCGGAATGCCTAGATAGGCGTCCATGGTGACAGTTCGTTCGGAGTTGCATCATTGTCGTCATCATCATCACCGCCAAAGCTTCACCAATGCTTTGGGTAGGCAACCAACCAAACAATTGATTGGTTTTATCGCTATAATTGTGGATTATATCAATCATATCATACATTCTGGTAATATTCCTGGTAAATGTCTTATCTTTTTGGAGTTTGGTGACGCAACGAGTGGAACGGAGTCTTTTCATCTCGAACTGGTCGGACCCGAGTCTTGGATGGGCGGTTGCTTGCCAACTGGTGGTCATCCGTGACCATCAACAACTACTAATCTGGGTGGATTATAGCTACTACCTTAGCTTTATAGGCTTTTTGGGATATGATTGATTCACCAGATAGCCACTTAAAGTTGGACTTTTAGCAAGGGACCTAAAGGCCACCAAGTAATCACTTATTAATGGAGGTAAACTTTGATTAACCATTGTCAAGTAACATCAAGCCCATCCACCATGCATAGCCATTCTCCATGACTATGATAGGTATCAATACAACCCACACATAGCTAGGGCTGGTTGCTTGATGATAGTTGACCATATGATGGGTGTATATACTTGGTTATTGATGGTCAAGCATTGGCAACCGAAACTTCTACCAAGAATCATCACCAAAGTCTATTCGCCAATCATCAATCAGTGGCTGATTGAGCAGAGTCACGAAAATAGTCATCAAACACCATCAATAGTCATATCATACCTGATCACAACTTAAATCATAAGCCATAGGTATGACAAGTGATCATATGTTATCATCACCCATAGTCATCCTAAGCCAGAAGACCAATCATAGGACTAACCATGGGAGATGGACCATGGTTGCTGATGATCATCGTCCCCCAGCAAGGCTCTGCTGGTCACCCTGGCAGCCTGCAGCTTGAGCTATGCCTTCGTGGCTCCACAGCACGGGGAAGGATTGCTGGTGGGTGAACGGTCAACCAGGGCTTGATGGTTTATGGTGATTGATGGTTTACCAGTGGTTGATGGGTTGATTGATTGATTGAGTGATCGATTGATTGATTGATTGATTCATTCATTCATTCATTCATTGATTGATTCATTGATTGATTGATTGATTGATTGATTGATTGATTGATTGCGTTAAGAAGTTCCCTGGCTTGATTCTGGCAAACGAAAGTATATCCAAGGACCCTCAGATACAACCAGAGTCTTAAGTTTTCTAAACTACATCTTTCTTACAGTTACTGATTGTATCCAATGGTTGCACACAACACTATGCCAGCCACAAACAGCTCACAATTCACAATCATTAACCTTCAACGAACCATGAAATGGCCATCAATAGCATCTAACCAACGAATCAACATCAACCACTTAACATCAACATTCATCAACATGAATCATTCATCAGCATTAGTCCATCATCACTTCACCATCACCCCGTTGTGATCTTCGCAGTGGTGCCACTGGCGGCGGCCCGCCAGGTCAACAGCAGTTCCCGGGAGCTTAGCGTCTCCATGGGAGCGGCGGGCGAGTACACGGGCTTCGTGCCGGACATGCAGCGACCCGGTCGTTGCGACGTCTCGACGTGTTTTCGGATCGTTGGTGGCTGACGGTTAGTGATCTGGATAGTGAACTAGTTAACAAATAGATGATTAGTTGATGTGAGATGCTTGAATCGATGGTTGACTTGAATTGATTTGATAGTTATAGAAATGATGACTAATGTTTTTCAATTGTCTTGTTTTTTGATGGCTGCTGGATGGTTGATAGCTAGCGTTCGTTGATGATGGTGGTTTGATGGTCAATTCATGAAGGTTGTTTGATGGTTGACAATTGATGTCGGTTGATAATGGTTGTACTGGTTACTGGATGGCGAAACTACACAGACCCACTCCAGCAACTCATCACAAGTTGGCACCAAAGATATGGAGCTGAGTGACCTCCATGTGTTGCACCTTTCCGGGTTCTACCACCTTTCCACCTGGTTTGTAGGCGATGGTTGTAGGTGTTAGAAATATCCCAACAGAAATTCATATGTTTCGACTGGCTGGTGGTTGGGAGGGAGCTAAGGAGCCAGGGGTATCCTTATGGGCCCTCCAAGGGAGTGGCTAAGGAGCTACGGGAATGGCCTATTTTTCAACTGCTGAGATTAGATTCCAGGGTTTACATGGCCATGAGACAAGGAATGCTTTCCGACAAGGCAATATTTGCACCAGCACAAAGGTGGTTTGGTAAAGACATCTACTAAGGGAAGCACAGGCATCATCGAGCCCCAGAATTGTGAGTCCTGTGTCACAGCCCGAGTGGTTTTGGTTGGGCCGGAAAACCTTGAGGACCGTCACAGGCATGGCACTTCTGCATCCCATGAGGCCACCTGACCTGTCATGAGCCTTCTAAGATACAGTTTGATACCGGTCCGCCTGTGCAAACCTAGGCGCCGACAGCTCATGAACTTCGTCCTGGTGACCACTGCTGGCATCCCAGTCTTGGTGGCCTTGGGCTGCTACCTTTGGTACTTCGTGCCTCCTGTGGCAGGTGGTGGCGGTGGTGCCCAGCTGGCCGGAGATGTGGATGGCAATCCTGTCACCCTGGAGGGTTGGGTGAAGAGCCACAAGGACAACGACCGTGAGTTGGTGCAGGGATTGAAGGGTGAGCCTTACTACCTCATCTCCACTGCCGACAATATCAAGGACTTCGCTCTCCTGTCCGTGTGCACTCACCTTGGATGCGTCGTGCCATGGAACAAGGCTGCAAACAAGTTCTGCTGCCCTTGCCACGGCTCCCAGTACGATGAGAATGGCAAGGTGGTGCGCGGCCCTGCCCCTCTGTCCCTGGCCTTGGCTCACACCAGCACCCTGGAGGGCAAGTTGGCATTGAGCCCATGGACTGAGCAGGACTTCCGCACTGGCCTTGACCCTTGGTGGAAGTGAGGCCTTCCTGTAGTCAGCTTGTGGCGATTCAAGCTGTTCTTGTCGGCTTGGAGCCTTGCTATTTTCCATTTCTCCAAGGTCGTTTTGGTAGGCTTTCCCAAGGGTCATGACAGTCATGATGTTCGTATTCAATCTACATGCATATTTTGCAGTCCATTACATAGTATACATGACCATGTTCCAAGCTATGATCCTTTCAAATTGACATCAGAGCTTGTTTGATTGAAAGCGTCTTGGAATACTTCACGCACAACTATGCGGAAGCTCAAAGATACCGCGCAGTCAACGCGAGGAAAATGAAACGTGCATAGTATGGGCGAAGAAAGCTGCAGCATGAACAAATGACACATGTTTCACAAACCTGCTGCTTTTACAACATCATTTGCACTTTGAGAGCCAGACTTGGGAACACACCAACACATTTCATTGCAAAAGCAGAGATGAAGAGCACTTCCTTGTTCCCAAATGCGGACAGAAGTGAAGACTTGCTCGTTGCAGAGTGACACGATGACTCTTGACATAGCATCTCCATGGCCATCCATCCTTTGTATGTCGCATGCTTGTTCATTCCACAGAGCTAGCTTAGCTTCGGGTCACTCCACATGCCACAGCTTAGCATAGCTTCGCTTCTTGTTTTTGGGCGCGCTGCGAGGAGGGCACAAGTGTTTGCCGCAGCTTTTTTTTTCACCCCGAGGGATTTTTAGAACGCGCAAGACGACGCCAATGGCGGCCAATTCCCGTGCCATGAGGGGCGGCCTGGTGCCTTTGAAAGTTTGGCGGAACGACCCCAAAGTTGCAAGAACTCTTCAGGTGCACATCCACAAATAATTGACATCAATTACAGTAACACATAATAACACTAAGATGAAGATTACACAAATAATAGCACATAATTATGTTTCATTGGGATGAAGGTGATGAAGATGAAGAAGGGCTTTATACATCTTTATACCCACCAAGAGTTTCTGGAACAGAAAGGAGATGCAAATGCAGCGGCTGGATAGCGGGATGCGAATCCACTTGAGTTGTTCTCTAGGAAGGTGTATGACACGAGTCAAAGTTTGATGGAGCGTTGCTGGTAACGGTTGGTAATTGAACACTGTCAACATGCTCATTGTCCCGACCTTGTAATCGCAATGGGTAGTGAGACATCCAACGTGTTGAAATTTGAGGCTTCAAGCTTCAGCACCCCCCCAGCCAGATGTCCATCCGTACCGAAGCATTTCTATTGGGAATCCAAGTCAGCAGACCATCAAGAGTGAAGCCACAGCGAAATATTAGATTGTTTTTCTGGGATTCAGGGTCTAGTTCATAGTGATCACATGTGATCACTACTTGTTGGTTGTTGGCCGAGCAGTGATCACTGGCAAGTGTTCGACAATGTGAACATCGTGCATGATTTTATTTTATCCTAAGACTTGCAAGCTTTTCTCCAGCAGTAGTATGGCTGATTAGGATAGCTAACCAACTGGCTTCACTTTTCGGAACGGGATTTCCAAAGATGCCACTGCAAGCATGATTCAAACGATGCTATGCGGCAAGACTGGTATCCTTCAATAGCTGAATCACTGAGTCGATCGCAGGTGGGCCTAGGGTAAGCAGACGAATGGTGACTGGCAGCCCGGGCTCACTCCAAGGTGCTGGTTGTAGCTGCCTTGGCGGCTTTGGCTGCCACCAGTGCCTTTGTTGGCCCGCAGGCAGGGCGTTGACAGAACAAGTTTCGACAAGTACAGAGATATCCATTGCAAAACAACTCATAGCCGTCATAGCCTTAGCCAATGTGGCTATGGGTCAATATTAATCAACCAATAATTGTGGTTGATAACCAACAAACTATAGGGAAACTAATGGTTAATGATAGGGAACCAGGGGTACGGGGTTTTGACCCACAGCCATGTGAGGTAAGCCTTTTGAATGTCGTTCCAAGACTGGATGCTTTCCATGTGAGGCAACCCCGGCCATAGCCCATAGCAACTTGCTGCCATGACAAACTCCAACCACACGGCTTTGTTGCGTCCCTACAGTGGTGTTCCATCTGCGGCATGCTGTTGATATGCCTGAGACACCAGCTTACTGGCTGACAAAAGTTGGTTATAGGATGCTATGGGACCTGAATATACTATTGCGTGTTTGTGTTTTTGGTAACACCGTCAATTATTAGCAAAAACAACTATTCTTTGAACCACCTGCAGTGCAGAACCACCAACTGCTGTGTACATAATTGTGGTGTGATGATCATAAAAAGAATGTACAAGCAATTTAGAATCACCTTCTAAAGTTTAATGAAACTACAACCCCACACCTCAACGATTACCCTTCTTCTTGGCCAACCTTAGCCCGTGGTCGTACCTGTATATCCAGTGAGAGCAATTTTTGTGCATGTATAGTGAATGAGCCTCTTGATATTGGCTGTAGAGTCCATTCGTGATACATGGACTATGATTATTGTCTCATGATTACAAGTCTATCATGCACGGTTTTGTCTTGTTGTAAGTCACAAGCGATATGTATTGGTTCATATTGGTTCACTACATTCAGACATTTTCTTTGTTTTACCCCTGGGATTGGTGGATGCATCTCTAATGGTTGCCGTACCACTTGGTTTCGCCACATCGCTCACTTTCCAGGGCTTGGCATCCCCATGGTAGCCTGGGGCCAAATGGTAGCTGGCATCTCTATGGCATCCCTGGCCAAATGGTACCAAGCGATACTAAGCGGCCATACCAAGCATCAATGTCCGACATGATCAGATTGACCACTGTGAACCATCATTTGCTATCATGAATTTACCATCGACCGTAATGAGTAGCTACTAATAAACCACGACCTAAGCATCACGAAGCACCAATGAACCACCATCAACCACCATCTATCATCAACCGGTGTCAACCATGGCTATTATTGACATTCATTGACCATAGACTATCATCAACCACACCTATCATCAACCATGATTATGATCAACCTTTACCTATCATGAACCATAACTATCAGCAACTACCTATCATCACCAATGATCATCAACCGTTAACCACCGATGATCATCAAACCATCCGTGCCTGGCTTTCTGCGAGGCCCCTGTGACCCGCGGATCTTCCCTGAGCATGGCAGCAGCGGGGGAGTACACGGGCTTCGTGCCAGACATGCAGCAGCTGGGACTGCCGGGAGGATCTGTGGATGGTGAACTAGGGGAACTAATGATGGTTTATGGATGGTGAATGGTGGTTGGTGAATGGTTTACAGATGGTGAATGGTGGTTAGTGAATGGTTTATGGATGGTGAATGGTGGTTAGTGAATGGTTTATGGATGGTGAATGGTGGTTAGTGAATGGTTTACAGATGGTGAATGGTGGTTAGTGAATGGTTTATGGATGGTGAATGGTGGTTAGTGAATGGTTTATGGATGGTGAATGGTGGTTAGTGAATGGTTTATGGATGGTGAATGATGGTTAGTGAATCGTTTATTGATGGTGAACTAGGGGAACTAAAGATGGTTTATGGATGGTGAATGGTGGTCAGTGAACGGTTTATGGATGGTGAATGGTGGTCAGTGAATGGTTTATGGATGGTGAATAGTGGTTTGTGAATAGCTTATGGATGGTGAATGGTGGTTAGTGAATGGTTTATGGATGGTGAATGGATGATTATGATCAACCTTTACCTATCATGAACCATAACTATCAGCAACTACCTATCATCACCAATGATCATCAACCGTTAACCACCGATGATCATCAAACCATCCGTGCCTGGCTTTCTGCGAGGCCCCTGTGACCCGCGGATCTTCCCTGAGCATGGCAGCAGCGGGGGAGTACACGGGCTTCGTGCCAGACATGCAGCAGCTGGGACTGCCGGGAGGATCTGTGGATGGTGAACTAGGGGAACTAATGATGGTTTATGGATGGTGAATGAGTAGTCATAAGGATTGCCTTACCCTTCATCCACCCACCCCAGCGCCCACCAAATTTCCATCATCAATTCCCATTCTATGCTTCCTACTTCCCTCATGTCTTTTCCACTTACATTTTCTCACATTACATTCACATATTCCACACCACACTTCTATTTGATTATACACTTTCTTTTTCTCTTTGATTTCGTCTTTCATTTCTCCTTCTCGGTAGTTCTTATTCATTTCCTTCACTTTATCAGGGTTCTTCTTTGCCCAATTTTCCCTATGCCCTAAGCAAATATTACAGGTCAAATTTTCTCCCCTATACAATTCAAATACTCTCCAACATCTACATTTTCTACATTTCTTTTTCTCAACTTTCTCTACTCCATTAACATTATCCTTATGCTTATTAGTTCCAACATGTTTAGTCCATCCTAATTTCTTAATGTTACACTTACAAAATTCACAATAAATTTCCTTACATTTATCATTGAATATTTCATCTTCAGGTTCCATAATCTTATTAATATGTATTACTACCATCCCTTTAAGTATAGGTAGGATGAAGGGTAATGCAATCCTCCTTATCTAATTTTATTTTATTAATTTTTACTACCATAATTTCATTTATATTCCCATCCATCTTCATTCCCATCCTATCCATCAAAAAAAATCATCTTCATCCATATTATCCTAGCAACGAACCTAGCATCATGCCTACCCCATAGAATTTCCTCAGGTAATTGTTCCCGACCCAAGACCTACAGCACCGCATAGTGCGCCATTAGATGCGATGAAAAACATTTTCCTACAGTCGCATCCTACATGTGATTTTCACATCTGTTGCCCAGTGGAAACTGTATTTTAACTGTGATTTTCACATCATACATGCGTCCAAAAATCACATCCCCTATGTGATTGTCACATCGCGCATGTGATTTTCACATCATACATGCGTTCAAAAATCACATCCACTATGTGAATTTCACATCCCACATGTGAATTTCACATCATATATGCGTCCAAAATCACATCCCCTATGCGATTTTCACATCATATAAGCGCTCAAAATCACCTCCACTATGTAAGAAAAAACTATGCCATAATTTCAGCAACTATGGCATAATCTTTTCAAATAAGAATGTTACTATCATAGTCAATTTTTAAACAATAATCATTGCCTCATTAAAATCTTTTCTATATTTCCTGTTGTAGTTTCTTTCTGGTGGTGGTTCATCGCTATTTTCTTGCTCTAGTCGTTTTTGTTCTTCTTTTTCTGCTTTTTTCTTCTGGTAGTATCTACGCTTACTCTCTTTTCTATTTTCTCTCATTTCTGGATTGTCCCGTGTCCTATAATAATACAATCTTTGATACAATGCCATTTGTTCCTTAATCTCATCCAATGTTAAATCCTCTGGTTTTTTTGATGACATTATTATTAATATAAACTATATATTATTATTTCTTTAGATATATTTCAGTCAAAAGAATATTTAAGTTTTTCTGTAATGATGGGATTTAGTGCCTAAATATCTAAAGACATATTTTTATTATTATGTTAATATATGATATGAAAAGAAATATAAGAAATAATATTCAAACCTTAAGAAACTTAAGAGACAGCAAAAGAGGGAGAGTTTCAAATGAAATTCTAGCAAGAATTAATTTAGCAGTAGATTTATATGAGCAAAGAAAAATTACCCTATTATCAACTGCGCAAAATTTAATCAACAGCATTACTAACGGCACCACAAGACAAAGAGCAAATAGACTTAATAAGTTTGATGAAAAAATGGCACAATACACGGAAACTCTACCAGCAGGTGAAAGAACAGCACAACACGCAGAAAGGGCAAGGGAAGGCAAAAAGATTAAACATGTTAGGGTCAGATTAAGAGAAAAAACTAAAGCATCAGCAATATCAAGAGTGATGAAAGTAGCGCGTCAGCGTGGTATTGGAAACCGAAAGTATTATTCAATTAAATTCATGCTTTATTCATTAGAACCCATAGGAAGAATAGTAAGGGGTAAAAAAATCAATGGTTTAGTCTATTATCCAATGTTTGAAGGCGGAATACCCAGAGAGGCAAGTATTAAAGTAGGTGAATTTGTAGAAACATTACTAAATAGAACAGTAACTAAACAACAAGAAAAACCAATGTTTAAAAAACTAATGATGTTTCTAAAAACTGACAATGGATTAAAGGATGCCATGCCAGATATGTTAGATTACGTGGGTGCTATTCAAATAACTAAAATTGAAAAAACGGAGGACGACGGCAGACCCTACAATATAGAAGATGAAGGATTGAGGGAAACATGTAATATTAGCATGTATCATTTTTATCATGAAACCCTAATTGATGTTGAACGAGAAACTGTAAGAGATGCCATCCAGCAAAACAACATTAGAGAAAATGAATGTTGGATAAATGAATTACTTAAAACTTATGAAGGCACTGAACTAACTAAGGAAAAACGAGGGTCACAATCCAAGACACTTTCAAGAAAGAAAATATTAGAACTACTGAAGAGGACAGAAGATGAAATACATGAATATGGTATATCAATTAATCAAATGGATAAAGTCTTTAAATTCTTCAACATCCCAGTTAAACTTTACAACTTTCAATCTCAATTGATTTATAGGTTTGAACCCATTAATTACACACATGGTCGTAATACCAAAATGTTTTTAGCATTGATTAAGAACAATCATGTTTATCCCATAAATACTAATCTACACAAACTTAATCATTTACAAGATGAAAGGGACATATCATTAACAGCGTCTAGTAATTTTTATATCAGTGACAAGACCGAACCACCAAAATTCAAAATGTTTAGTCATGTAGATGAACTACTGAAAATGAAAGGTCAAGACGAATTTCATTTAATCCATAAAGATAACAATCTAAACGAAATATTATTTCAATTTAGGAAGAGAGGATATAGTCCATACATCAAATACCAAGGCAATAGAATTTCTGAATTGAGGGCAAGATTTACTGATAGGAAAACTAGAAAAACAATAATCTACATCATCAAAACGCAGGACTTATCAAAAGAAATCATAGAACGGGATGTTTTTACTAAGACTGAAGAAACATACAACAAAATAGCAGAAGCAAAGTTTAATTTTGATAGGAAACTATTTTCGGAAAATTTAAAATCAAGATACAGCGACATTGATATAGCAATACTGGATGAATGTAGAACGGTTGTTCCATCAGGTTATTTAGATAAAAATGTTGATGTAACAAAATTAGTAGAATTTGATGAAAATAAAGCATTCTCATGGGATTTTTGTCAAATGAAGCATTCATTAACTTTTTCGGAGTTTGATATTTGGAGACCTTACGATGAAACACATGAACTGAAAGATTGGACAATGTATTATGTAGAAGCATTTGAAGCAAACATATTTTTCAACAAAAAGTTTAATATTCCTTATGGATATTTTTTGAAGAAATTAATTTCAAATGGTGTTAAGGTTAAAATTCATTATTATAAAGAACCTTCATTCATTACTGATATGAATTACAGTGCCTTAATAGAAGAATTATGGGCAACAACATTAAGTGATGATGTAGATGAAGACAAGCAAATCAAAAAGAAAATTGCCAACATCACTTTTGGAATGTTAGAAAAATCAACTAATACAGCACAAAGAAGTCATATTTTTAATTCATTAAGGGAGGCATGTAATTATCAAAGAGAAGGTGGAGGAAGGATTTATGCTATTGAAGAAGAACGCCACACTGACGAAAGCAAAACAAAGGGTGAAACATGTTATATTTTGAATACTACTGATAGGAAGAAATTAGTAAATGGATTTCGTCCTATGAAAGAAATGCTACTCCAATTTCATAACTTTAAAATGTATGAAACTTACAATATATTAACGGAAAATAACATCAAAGTATATAGTATCAAAAGCGATGCTATGTGTATCCATGAAGACGATTTAACCAGAGTTAAGGGCAATCCAAATCATTTTATCAAATCATATAGGGAAGGTTTATTAAAATTTGGTGATGGAATAGGTGAATGGAAAGTTTCAAAATCATCTATCCATTTTTCAACTGATAAATACAAATTTAAATACAATAAATTCATTAAAATTCCTGTTTATACAAATGAAGAAATTATACCTAAAAACGAGTGGGATACACCGGCAATATGTAATCAAATCAAAGAACAAAATCCATGTATGATTAAAGCAGACCTGCCGGGTTCTGGTAAGAGTTATATTGGAAAATATTTTCAAAATATGGGTTGCAATGTTTTATTTGTTTGTCCCACTAATCATTTAAATCAGAACTGCGAATGTGAAGGTGTGACCGCCAATAAATTCTTTTCAATTGGAGTTGATGAAAATAATGATAGAATGCCAGTTTATGACCATAGTAAATTTAATGTAATTTGCTTTGATGAAATCTATTGTAATGATGGATATATGTATTCAAGAATTAAAAGGTTTGCTGAGCAACATAAGCATGAAAAAATCATTTTAGCAATGGGTGATACTGACCAATTACCAACAATAACTCCACTATCAAATACAAAACCCTTTCAAATATACGCTGATGAATGTATAAAACAAATATTCAAATATGAAATAATATTGAAAGAATGTAAGAGATTGACCAAGGAAGAAGACAGAATAAAACTGAAGAATATTAAGCGCGACATATTTGTAAATGAATTACCTTTCCAAACGATTATAGAAAAATATTTTTCTTATGCTGATGGAATTGAACTGTGTTATAACAATATTGCCTATGAAAATGAAACATGTAAAAAAATATCAAATCAAATAAGGAAACTGCTGAATAAGCAACATGAGTATGAAATTGGTGATATTATGATTTGTAAAAAATACATGAAGTTTAAAGGTTATACTTATAATGTAAATTTCAGGTATAAAATAACCAATATCAATAATAATATTATTATGCTACAAAATGTAAAGACAATGGAAGAGCAACCAATCTTTTTAGATACATTAAGGGCAAACTTTATATACAGTTATTGTTACACTGCCCATTCTACCCAAGGGTGTTCAATTGATGATGATGTTATAATTTATGAGTGGAAGCATCCACGGGTTACTAGGCAATGGTTTTGGGTTTCTATAACTCGGGCAAGGGATTTGAATAAAGTTAAATTTTATAGATATTGAATTGTTCTAAAGACAAGATACTTTAAGTTAAATATGGAGAAAAACAAGTATCAAAACGCGAAGGTCTATAAGATAGTAAGTGCTGACTACAGTCGTTGCTACATAGGAAGCACATGTGAAAGTTTAAGTCAGAGAATGGCAAGACACCGGAAAAAATACAAGCAACATTCATCAGGCAAGGATGAAGGCAGAACCGCGAATAAATTGTTTGATGAGTTTGGACTTGAAAATTGTAAAATTGAACTCGTTGAAGAGTATCCGTGTAACAGTCTTATGGAATTACGAAGGAGAGAAGGATTTCATATTCAAAATCATGACTGTGTGAATACAAGAATTGCTGGAAGAACTGACCAAGAATATCGGGAACAAAACAGGGAAAAGAAGAATGAACAAAATAGAATTTACCGACTGAATAATCCAGATAAGGTAAAAGCATTTAGAGACAGAGTTGATAATAAAGAACGTCGCGCAAAATACAACCAAGACTATTATCGGCAACATGCTGACAGAATAAACGAAAAAGGAAAAGAGAACAGGAAAAATAATTTGGAGATGATGAGAGAGAGGGACAGACTTCACTACCAAAAACACAAAGAAACAATTTTAGCAAGAAAGAAAGAACGGCGAGAAGCACAAAAGAAGCAACAAGAACCAGAAGAAGAACCTTTACAACAAAAAGATTAAAATATAATCTTTTGTTTATTAATGAGTGATAATAAACAAAAAATTATCAGTGATATTTACAATGACCCTTCCGGTTTTGCTAGTAAATCAGTTACTCTAGCAGATGCTAGAAAGAAAGATAAATCAATTACAAAAAGTGATGTTGATGAATTTTTTAGAAAAAATGTTGAAGAAAAAAGGAAACCAAGAGGTCAGAATAGTTTTGTAGCACCACATGCCGACTACGAATACCAGTTAGATTTATTTTTTGTAGGTAAGGCAGACTTTGAAGCAAAGCAAAAAACCCGAGTGGGTCTTCTAATGATTGATGTATTTAGTAAGTATGCCGTAGTGGTGCCTATACCTAGCAAAAGTCCGGAGGATGTTTTAGCGGGGGCAATGGAAGCACTAAAGAAGATGGATAATAAACCTAAATTAATTTATGCCGACGAAGAGGGTAGTTTGGTAGGCGAAAGGGTAGATATAAGAGGATACTTTAAAGAGCAAGGGATAGAATTGCATACCACCAGAGGACACCCTAACTTTGCCGAGAGGTTTATTAGAACCTTTAAGGATATGCTATTTAAGAGGGTTGAAGCGGATGAAAAGAAAGGAAAAAGAAACCTTCAATGGACGGACTACATATTTCAAATAATGGTGACTTACAATAATAAAATGGTTCATTCCAGTGTTAAAATGACCCCTAATGAAGCAAGAAAGAAAAAGAATGAATATACAGTAAAATTAAATTTAGAAGTAAGGGCATTGAAAAATAGGAAGTATCCCGAAATTAGGGTAGGTGACGAAGTTAAGGTAATGAGAAAGAAAGGAATTGCTGAGAAGGAGAGAACGAGCAATTATTTGAAAGAAACCTTTAAAGTGACTAGAATTGAAGAAAAATTAGGACAAAAATATTATCATCTAGAAGGAAGACCACGAGCACTATTGAGACATGAAATAGTAAAGGTATAATCATTTATGTTTTTTATGCGGTGAATGGATTGAACTTGCTTTACTGCTACTTCTTGATGATTGGGGGGATGTTGGAACTGGAATGGATTGTGGTGAGGTTGGGATTGATGCTTCTGATGAATGAACTGTTTGTGCTGGGGATGATGAATTAACCGTTAAGGGTGGCGAACTATCAACACTAATAACTTCATCTGTATTATTGAATTGACTATTTACACTTATTGCTATAGGATGGTTATTATTACCATGTGCTGTATTTGATGTTACATACTCTGGAACTTCATCATGATTTTCTTCATCGTTATTTTGATTACCAAATAGTATTGTTTCTGCCATTGTATCAAAAGCATTTACCATTGACATTGCTACATTTGCTCCGGCACTTGCTGTATTCAAAGCGATTTCAGTTAATCTAACGCCTTTTTTAATATTTCTACTTAAAAAATCATCATCGCTTGAACTGCTACTATTGCTACTACTTTCCTTGCTTTTTGTTATATAAGGGTATGACCTCACTTGTTGCGCAAAAAATCCAGTTTTTAATGGTGTTTCGCTTTTAATCTTTTCACTGTATCCTTTCAAAAAGTGAGCACCTATAATTTCGTGTAATTCATTGTATGTATCAGTTTCTTTATCTTCCATGTTTTTGAAATTGGTTTGAGTAGATTTATTTTTTATATCTGGAAATTGCGTTCCTTTATTTTCATACTCCGTATTATCTAAAAAATCAAACTCATCATCATCATCGTTATTTCTTTCTAGATGTGAATATTTTAAGTAATGTAGCATGTCGTCATCATCTGTTGTTTTTATTTTCTTAAATTTATTTTTCACTAAAATCATTAGATATAATGAAATTTATAAAATAAATTTCATTATATGGAAAATTCAATTTTGAATTATCCCTATTAAGTATATTTTAATATTAATGATTTAATCCTTGCTCCCTCTTGCTTGTCCTTTCTTTCTGTAGTCTTGTATGCGTTTCTTCAGTAGTTGTTCTTCTACTCTTGTTTCCCATCTTCCGTCATCTAATAGTTCCTGTGCTAATGCTAAATAATATGACTTTTGCGTTTTACCTCCACCTTTCCCTTTTGTTCTCATTCCCTCCGGTCTTGTTTCTGGGTCATCGGCATCAACACCTCTTAAGAATAACTGGAATTTTAGTGCTTCTGCCGATAATGTTGCTATGTTAGTTCTATATGTAATGGTTCTTAATACTGCCTGTTTAGGTTCAGACTGACTTCCTTCTGTTTCTGTTTTTACATCTGCTCTTGCTGTCATCATTTCACCACTGCTTATTTCTTCTACATCACTGCCTATGTGTATTGGTTGTGGCGTTGGTCTTTGTGGTTTTGGCATCTGTAACTGAGGGACTGGTGTTGTTGGTGTCTTTGGTGTTGCTATGCTAAAAATTCTGTCAATTATTGGTGTAACTGCTCCGCTTAAAAAACCTGACCTATGACCTTCCCCTGTTTGTTGCTCACGCTCTCTTGCTCGTCTTGCTCTTTGTTCCAATTCTGTTTGTATGGATGCTTCGTGTAGATTTTCATCACGGGGCACTTCTACATTTGTTGATACTCCTTCACTTCTTTGTTGTTGTATCCTTGCTACATTATATGTTTGATTTCCTAAATTTTGCCTTAACAATAATTCTCTTAATTGCCTTTCATGTATTCTGTTTTGTTGTTCCTTTAGTAATTCTAAATAATCTAATCCGTCAAAATAACTCCCCTCTGGACTTGCTTTATAGAATGTAGCATCTCTATTTGGAAGTGTTCCAGTCAATGTTTCATTTTCTGATACTAAATTTGCGATTTCTTCGTAGGTTGGTCTTCTGGATAATCCTAAGCGACTATATTTGTTAATATTCTCTAATGTTGCTGTTGCCATATACCATTAATTAGATTAAATTAAATATTATTGATAATATTTTTTTATTATCAAATATATTTTTTTAACTTTTAAAATTTGAATAAATCCCTGTATCCTTTTAGTCTTTGTTCTAAATGTTCTTTTGTAGCATAAGGTAAATTTGGACGTTCTAATTCTTTTTTGATTTTATCCACTTCACCCTGAAAGTTTGCTCTGTTATTTGCCTCAATCATGTCTTTTCTTAACGCAACCATTGATGCTTGACTGTTTCTTAATTTAAGTTGATGGTGTAAATGCTCTAAATAGGCGGTGTCTTTGTAATCAAAAGGACTATAAGTAAGTTGTGATTTATGAAGATGGACTTTACTGCCCGATTTTCCATTTCTTTTATTATACTTGAACATTGTTATATATTATTAATTAGAATTTAAAAATACAAAATCAATTTACAACTGTTTAATCGTAAACAACTTCTACGAAGTTCTTTAGGATTAACTCCGTTAATCGTAAACCACTGAACCGCTTTCTTTTATTTCTAATATGCTTTCGGTGACAAGGTGACAAAACACTTCTTGGATTTGCTCATCTACTGGTAATGCTCCTTCGGTTCCTTTAATTTTAAAATTTGTAATGCCTGATAATTTAGAATTGTAACCTGTAAAATTCACGTCGGCCATTTTCTCAAACGACATCCCAATTATGAATTTGCTTTCTCTGTATTGACGATATGAAAAACTTAAACTGTCTTGGTCTGGGTTCATGAAATTTATTGCTCGTCGTAAAAAGTAAAATGTTTCTGCTAAAGATTGGCATTCAAATTCTGGATATTTCTGCGAGTTACTTAATTGAATTTGCCACGATAAGTTTTTAGACCATGCTTGGAAACCTTCACCTTTTAGGGCATCAGTATCTGCTAATCCACTGTTGTTAATTCGTTTGTTAATCATAGGGTTGTAGAAATAATTCCATCGTTTGAATACATAATTATCTGGTAAATATCTTCCTTGGAATTCCCCAGCATCAGTTAAACCATCGCCTGTTCTAATGTTTCTATAAAGGGTGATAAATGCTCCTGTTAATTTAGATGATGATTTTACAATATTCATATTAATTTCTCCACCTCCAGCGTTAAATGATTGAGTGATAGTATGATACATTGGGAAGACTAATTTTAATGACTGACCCTGTAAAAGATGAGAAACGATATTATTATTAACTGTATTGTCCAAAGTAATTACTTCAGCGCGGATAAATACATTGTTAAGTTCCCATGATGTAGAAACATCACCGGAAGTAAAGTAGTATCCCTTAGCATCTGTTTTATCACCAGTTCCACCCTGTGGCACTACAACGGGTTCAGTTCCATCGGATACAATTTGAAACTGTAACTCTAATGGGGCATATCGTAAAGGAATATAATAATTAGTGTCCAGCAATCCACAGCATGGTTTATGGGAAAAGCGTGCTTTACCATTAGCACCCGGAATTCCAGTTAATGAATGTCTGGTGTAATTTTTGTTAATTCTACCAAATTCATTATGGTCTCCACCTGTTGTAACAGTAACTACACCTCCACTCCCAGTGTCTCCATCAGTATGGGGTTGTAAGAATACATCTAAACCAGTAGCATAATCATGAAAATCACTATCCCAACGAGGATTAGCGCCACTTTCAATATCATCCATATCTCTTACATCTTTAGGTTTTAAGCATTCATATAATTCACAGTGACGGTTGTATTCAATAATATCTTGGACTTGTTGCCCTGCTACATTTAACATATAACGTTGAAAGAAGGCATGTAACCCTGCTAATGGTCGTAAGAATTTCTTTTGGTCGGCGTCTGTATTTTGTAAAGTGGCGAAGACCCTGATAGAACTTAAATCAATATAGTTATTGTCATCGGCGCTTAAGTTAAATCTAATATTTTTATTTCCCTGATTTGGCGCATATACATTTGAACCGGAAGGGAAGAAATTAACAAATCGTCGTGATGTGATGTATTGTGAAGTGGATGGAAGTCCAAAGTTCAATTGGTTAATCATATCGTCAGAACTCTCACTGATAATATTATCCATAACTATATATGATTAATTTAGATTTTATTTTTTCAATTTATTATGATTTTTCATTTGTATATTATTTTTAGATTTTTTATTAATATTATTTTGTTGAATATGAGTTATACTATTATTACTTTCTTCTACTAGTGCCTTTATTGCTTCATATTCTTTAGGTGGTTCTTTCATTTCCTTCATGACTTTGTTATAATCATTTTTACCTTTGAAAAGTGTTAAATCCTGTTTGTTATGTTGTATCTTACGATTGAACATTATTAATATTAATTAGATTTTAATAATATTAAGAATGTTGGGTTTTAAAATGGACGCTCATGAATGCTTTTGAAAGTTCTTTACCACATAGACGGCAAATAACTCGTGCTCTTCTTCTTTTGTTGATTTCTTCTTTATTCTCTTCATAATATTTTTGCTTATTCTCTTTTACACTTTCATAATTTCTTATGCGATATTCCTTATTCACTTCCAATATTTCTTCTTTCTTGTCATTGTATCTCTGTTTTCCTTTTTCGCTTACCCAATTGGCGTTGTCCTTATACCATTCTTTTTTAGTCCTTCCAGCTATACAAGCATTTAAAGATGGTTGAAATTGTGTGATGATTTCACCTTCCTTTTTCCTTAACTGTTCTACATTTTGACATTCTGGAAATTCTTCAATTAATCTAATGAAAAAGTGTTCAACGCCAATGTTTCGCATCTTTGTATGTAATTTATTTGTTTTATGTTTATAACTTCTTCTATGACCAGACATTCTTTGCGCTAAAGTTTGACAAGTAGAACCAATATAAACATCATCATCAACATCATTTAATATCTTATAAATCTTTGCCTTGGAATAATCTACCATTTTATGTTAATATATGTTTTTTAATGTTTAAATAGGTTTTTTAATCATTTGGACGGATGCCATTTGAAATATGGGTAGTAGGTCTAATATGATACATGCCTTGACCTTCAAAATTTTTATATGTGTGCTGAATAATTGGATTTAATCCTTGAAAATTACTTGTCTCAGCGTAGCCGTCTAATACACTCACAATATCGTGTGGGTTACGAAGGTCAATTCTTCTTGGGTCTTGTTTTCCATGCCTTTTTTTCTTGATTGTTGGTGTAGCGTAAGTAGTGCTATTAAATCTATTAGGTTGCTCTTCATTGATTTTATTTACTACTGCGCTTCCCAAACTGTGGCTTACCAAACGGGAGACATCTGGGTTATGCTTTAATGCTTCCATAACATCTTGGTATTTCTGAGTGTTATGTGCGTTTCTAAAAGGCAACTTTGTAAAATTATCAATCCAATCCTTCGTAAAATCTCCATCTTTACCTCCTGTTCCTGAAATATATAAAGTCTTACCACTTCTGTAAAGCCCCGACAGGCTACGATAAGCATTTGTTAAGCCCCATCTGTCCTCCATCTTTTCCTTATTTGCTATGTTTCTTTCTTCTTTGTAAAGCGTGGTATTTTCTCTGAATTTATCATTAAGATTTCTATTAAAATTATCCATTCTTTTATTCAAATCCTCTTGCTTCTTATTAGTGTCTTTGATGAATTCTTCCTTACCGACTTTCAACAATTCACTGAATGCCGTCTGACCGGTCTTTTTAGCAAACTCCCTCATTTGGTCTCTTGTTAGAACATTTTCAATTGCCTCGCCTCCCATTATTCTTCGCATTGCCTCTCTGCCAAATTCCCTACCAACCTGCCGTAAAGCATTTGTTAAGGCAACTCTTCCAACTCCTGCTACAACACCAAGCATTAATATTTATATTATAGAAAAAATCTAAATTAGTAATATGAGCAATCAATTAACATATAAAAAGGTGTATGTAAATTCCAAATTCAGATTACCACGGTCAAGGTCAAGTGCTGACTTTATCATTGAACTTCAAGAAAATATGGAGATGCCCAACGGAAGTAAAATGTGGGTTACTGAAGTGTCATTGCCAACTTCATTTAAAACAACCGAGGTCGGATTTTATGAATATTTGTATGTAATGATTTATGATAATACCGATACTTTTGTAAAGAATTTTAGGGTATATTTAGGTAATAAGATATATTTCAGTGAGCAGTTATGTTTTGATATAAACGCTGGATTGAACAGCAACACAGAAGATTTATCAGCAGGTGGCATTTTTGTTTATTCTTATGACGGTGCTACAAGAACTGTAGAATTTAAAATAAAGGATGGGGTAAATTATAAAGTTAAAATACCTACTGACGAAGAGTTAAGCAACTATGTTAATAATACTTGGAATACCACACAGGCAAATTATGATAATAGTAATCCTGTATCAATCAATTATTTATTGAGTAATTATGTTTCTTCTTCACCATTAACTACTTGGGTTTCATCTTATCTAAATTTAGTCCCCTTTAGAGCATTGTATTTAAATTCACCGGAACTTACTGACCATCATTATTCAGCGCCTAATTCATATTCTGCTTCTATTATTCGTAAAATATTAATTTCACAACAATTAGGCGGAGTTGTTAATGATGACCACGGAAGCGCTTTTGGACAAGACTATATAGATGTTAGTAATAAAAACTTAAAACGATTGAGTTTTCGTATCACTAATGAGGAAGGAAAAACAATGAACTTATATGACATTCCTGTAGAGTTTAGTTTGCTTTTTCAGTCTCCGGATTACTAAAACATGTATTTAAAGATTTAATGACATTATATACCATATAATGCCATTGAAAGAAATAAATTATGACAAGACCCATTTTTACAAATTGGTTAGTAAAGATTTAAACATAAAAGACTGCTATGTTGGTCACACCACCGATTGGACAACAAGAAAGTATGACCACAAACAAAGATGTATCAATCCAAATAATAGGGGGTATAATTCACCTGTATATAGGTTTATGAGGGATAATGGAGGGTGGGAAAACTGGGAAATGGTTTGGATAAAAACATTAAAATGTGAAAATGCTATGGAAGCAAGGAGCGAGGAAAGAAAATGTAAAGAAGAAGTTAATGCTACATTAAATGGCAATGTTCCATCCAGAACATTTGATGAATATAGGAAAGATAATAAAGACAAAATTAAGGAATACCGAGACAATCATAGGGAAGAGGCAAAAGAATATATGAAAGAATACCAACAGAAAAACAAAGACAAACTGAAAGAATACCACAAAAATTATCGGGACAAAAAAGGAGAAAAACTACTTGAAGATAAAAAACACTACTATCAAAACAACAAAAATAAAATACTTGAAGATGGAAAACAAATTATAGTTTGTCCTTGCGGTGCTTCTCACAGAAAAGATGGGACTTACAAACATCAAAAATCAAATAAGCATCAACAATACCTACAAAGTCAAAATAACCCTCAAGAGTAAATTTTCCTAATATTTTCTTATATTTCAAAAAATAGGAAAATATTAAGAAAAATATATCCTTTTTATATATGTCAGTGAGAGTAGTGGATATAAATGAAGAAGCAACCAAAGATGAAGCACCTGAACCAATTGAAGAAGCAACTGAACAAGCACCAGAACCTACAAACGAAATTATTGAAGAAGCAACTGAACAACCGGTAGAAGAACCTAAGGAAGAACCAAAACCGAAGGCAAAACCAAAGGCAAAACCAAAAGCAAGTGATATTGTTAATTGTGATAATTGTAATAAGTCCATGACTTATAAAAATCTAAGATACAGTCATAACTGCGAACCTAAACCGGTAAAGAAACAAGCAAACCCGAAGGGCAAAGCAACCCCTAAACCTAAACCGGTCGTTCAACCTGTTTATGAAGATGAAGAAGAAGAAATACAACAACCAAAATTAAGCGCCCCAGTTAAAAATCAAATCCTTAAACCTCAACCAGCAAACCCACTAATGAATATACAACAACATTATCAACTTTTACAGAATGAATACATGAAGCAAAAGCAAGAAAAGTATAATAACCTCTGTCAAAATATGTTCAAACCAAAAAGTAAAAAACGATAATATTTATTTTATAAAATATAAATATAATGGTTTCATTAGATGGTTCAACCAGATATATAGGACATGACTTTATTAAGTTAGAAATTACAGGAAGCAGTAATTTAGCAACCGAAGCATTTGTTCTTGCTAATGGAGGTGGCGGTGGTGGTGCTGATTTAACAAATTACTATGATAAGACTGAAACAGATACACTACTAAACAACAAACTTAACATCAATAATCCGCAGGATATGTCGGGCACGCTTCGTATCGGTCATGTTTTAGGCAACTCTAAAATCATATTGAATGCTATTGGTAGTGATAAAGATTTCTATGTGAATGGTGATGCTCAAATTGGAGGAAATATGAATGTATTTTCATTAGATAGTTCAAATTATATCAACGGTGTCAATATTAGAGCAAGTGCAACATTAAAAAGTGATGTATTAGATACTTTTACTAATACCGATTTACTGATAAAAAGAAATGACGTTACAGAAATTGAAGTCAAAGAGAATTCAGTTAAATTCAATTGTGATATTGAGTTGAATGGGCATACAGTTAAAGCAAATGCTTTTGATACTACCGGCGATGTAGATGCTACATATAGTCGTAATGATATTGACTTTTTT
>VSDK01014552.1:553956-656060 GCA_009767595.1 Symbiodinium kawagutii | reverse complement strand
AATGGTGGTTAGCGAATGGTTTATGGATGGTGAATGGTGGTTAGTGAATGGTTTATGGATGGTGAATGGTGGTGGATGATCAATGATGGTTTTCATGGATGTTCGATTAGTGGTGATGGTTCGTCCTGGTCCATGATGGTTGAGGGTGACTTGATGGCCAATGAAATGGTCCATGAACTGGCCAGTGGTTGACGGATGTCAAATGATTGCTTACACTGGGTAATCATGATTGATAGTTGGGGACAAGCAAAATTAACCTTGGAAGATATCCAACCGTGGACTTTCATGGATATCCTTGCCCTACAAGTTTCAATGAATTAATGACGGATGGATATTAGCATCAACCAGAAATTGGCTTGATTGGCATAAATTTGGAAACTTGTTAGGTGATTCTCAGGATGGTAGAGAATTCCCCGCTTTTATGAGGGTTTTGATGCAAACCTATGTGAATTGCATCCCTACTGGAGGACCCACACCCCAAAATTGTGGATATCACCCTTCGGAAACCTACACAGATAATGATTTGTTCCACATGGCGTACCACCGACATTGGTCGTTTCTCAAATAAATGATCATTTCGGTGCATGGCGGGGGGGGGTACCACCGTTCGTACATGGGAAATGCGCCTTGATCACTGCCAGTTCACCCAATTTACCGTCAAATAAGTATGTCATTGAATTGGTTCATGGACAATTGTACAGGAAACCCCGTTATAACCATCAATTAAACTACAGAGATTTCCTGCATTTCCCATGGGCCCCATTTCTGGGGGGGTGTATTCACAGCTGGATCGTTGACAAGAGTTTCTGCCATTGAGATGTCAGGCTATTCGGGCTCCCCAAAATGGTCACATTTTCAGCAGGGAAAGCACCGCACCATCGAAGAAGTCCAGTTGAAAAGCTTAAATTACAGAGCAGAGACCAGTGGTTGATATTGATTAATAATGATTAATCGTGGTTAAGATAATCACGTCATGAATTTTGGATAGGTCAAGTCTTTGGGTGTGCAAACCTAGGCGCCGACAGCTCATGAACTTCGTCCTGGTGACCACCGCTGGCATCCCAGTCTTGGTGGCCTTGGGCTGCTACCTGTGGTACTTTGTGCCTCCTGTGGCAGGAGGTGGCGGTGGTGCCCAGCTGGCTGGAGATGTGGATGGCAATCCTGTCACCCTGGAGGGTTGGGTGAAGAGCCACAAGGACAACGACCGTGAGTTGGTGCAGGGATTGAAGGGTGAGCCTTACTACCTCATCTCCACTGCCGACAACATCAAGGACTTCGCTCTCCTGTCCGTGTGCACTCACCTTGGATGCGTCGTGCCATGGAACAAGGCTGCAAACAAGTTCTGCTGCCCTTGCCACGGCTCCCAGTACGATGAGAATGGCAAGGTGGTGCGCGGCCCTGCTCCTCTGTCCCTGGCCTTGGCTCACACCAGCACCGTGGATGGCAAGTTGGCCTTGAGCCCATGGACTGAGCAGGACTTCCGCACTGGCCTTGACCCTTGGTGGAAGTAAATGCTTCCAAGGCAATCTGTCAAGCGTCTAGCTTCTACTAGCTTTGCCTGCGCGTTGCAGAGAGCAGAGTTCCGAGTTAAGTGCGGTGTTATGTATTCCAGCCTGGTGTTCTGTTGAGGTTGTTTGAACAGTCAAGGCAAGGGTACAGCCTCTTAAACTTATGATCCAATCATTGTTTTGCTTGATGTTTGAGTGTGGTGAGCTCATCATTTCTTCGAACATCTTCGCCGCCAAACCTTGCGCCAGCATGAAAAAGATGCAGCTGCCCCTCCGGCATGCAGAGTTTCCCACGAAGTTGAACATGCATCCATCATGGCTTTCAAACAAGTTTTGCATATCCACAATGTTCTGGAGAATTGGTTGATACTTGGGGCCAGGTTTCAAAATGGCGAAGAAGTACCATGTGATGCTACTGCATTCCACGTTCCGGAAGATCGACCTGCAAGTCTTGGGGAGATGTTTTTGGTTGTAAATGTGTATTGCTTGCTGCTGCTGTTGCCCTTCCTGTTGTTGTTGTTGTTGTTGTTGTTGTTGTTGTTGCTGTTGCTGTTGCTGTTGCTGTTGCTGTTGTTGTGGTGGTTGTTGTTGCAGTTGTTGTGGTTGCTGCTGCTGCTGTTGTTGTGGGTTGGTAACACCCAATCATGATTCGTTATTCGTTGATACCTAGGACCTAGCACTGACCTCAAGAAGTATGATCCAGTCCCGAATAAAATTGTGTGACCAGAAATTAGTCCTTATCCCGCAGTGTTAGCTTTTATGAGCTATTGCCATCACAAGCTATCATTAACCATCGTTCACCATCGGTGATCTTCATTATCAATCATCACTGACCAATCTTAGTCATCATGAACCATACCCAACCATCTGCAACCATAACACAACCATCATTTCTCATCCATCGGCCATCATTTCTCATCCATCAACCATCACTAACCAACGGTTATTACCAATGGTCTTAAACATCAATACGATTGACCGTTATGAATCACTGACTTGACCGTTCGTCAACTATGATCCCGCATGAACCATCATGAGCCAGTCGTTTCACCACCATGAACCCATAGTTTAGATAACCACCATTATGAAGCCATGGTTTAGATAGCCACCATCATGACACCTATTGTTTGACCACCATGATCCCATGGTTTAACCATGAACCTATGGCCTAAGTCATTTGGTATCATCGTTCCACTCATCGCAGCTACCGTCAGGGCAGATTCGTCTGAGCAGGTCGACCCTTAGCAGTGCCCTGGCCACCACAGAGGATTAAGCCATTGGTTCATGAGGGTTCAACGACGGCTTAATGGTGGCAAATCCAGAGGTTGTGGTCAACCCCAGGGTCAGTTATGCTTAAAGCATTTGTTCATGGCAAATGAATGCAAATGATGGGTGATAATATTTAAACCATGGGGTAGTCATGGTTGATGGTTGAATGATGATGCTTCATGCTAGTGATGATGTTTAGTGCTGGGGTCAGTGATGATGCTTGACGGTGGACGATACCCCGCATTTATCATATCGAACCTTGGCTCATAAATTGTTACATTATGACTAGCAATCGTCAACAACACTCAGAGTGAATGATGGTCAAGAATTCTTCATGATACTGGTTCTCACAATCGTAGCTGGTAGTGGTCACTGATGAAAGTAATAAACGACGGTCCAGGGTATCAACCATGAGTACAGCTGTATTTGGTAGTGATGTCAACAGTTTAAGAGGGTCATCAAAAACTGTTAAAAGATAGACCATGCATATTTTTTACTACATAGAACATGTCATGATGTCTTGAAGGGTTATCAATATTTGATACTGCTGAAGACCCTGTGGACAATGACAACTGATCACATCATATTGATAGTAACGATGCCGGCTACACTGGTTGCTAAAGATTGGAAATGCTTAATGATGGTTGATAAAGCTTTGAGACTGCTTGATAATGCTCAACGATGGGTAGTACCAGGTAGGTCACACAACAATCAACGATGACCCATAAATGATTGGCTAATAATGAGGAAATATGAACTAATCAATATCTTATTAAAATTCTGGTGAACCAATATGGTTGACTCAAGTCACTAATATGTAAGACAAAAAGGGTTTGTCAGGCTGATAGTATGGTTCAGAGTGGTGGACAATGACCAACATCAATGCACTGCAATTGATCCGAATCAGCGTATCATACGGAGACATATGATGACCACCAAGCAACGGGGAGACTAAAAACACTGATATTCCTACCCGAAAGGTTGGTGGGTAATGTCCATGTTACTGTTATTGTCAATGGTGACGCCCACAGTAGTCAGCAGCAAGCAACGATTGTGGAGCTGAGTACAGTTGATACCGATATGGTGACCTGGACTTAGCAACAGCAACACCAACAGTTGATTGGCAGAACAATGCCACACATCTGGATGTGTCTCCTCACATCATTAGGTGGATGGATAGTTACGAAAATCACTCTGGGAAAAGGCAGCTACAGTATTGGCTGTCGTTAATCGCTGTTTATGGACATTGACATTAGCAGTTTCTGACCTGACCATCATCGACCGCTGTCAACTAGCATTATCCATCAGGAAGTATTAAACCATAATCATGAATCCATCATCATTAAAGATCGTTCACCACCACTAATCAGTAGAATGGTGAACCAGTATTATAAATGATTGCAAATTAGTACAAATTATTATCCACACATTGTTATATAGATAGTAGTTGCTTTGGTGGATTGCTAACTCACACAAGCCGGTCGGTTAGCTTTCCAGTGTGGACCTTTGGCTCGCGCATGGGAGGAAAAAAGAGATAGATAGAACCTATAGAAATGAGTTACCAAAAACAAAATAGGTCCTGGTTTATAGCCAAGTTTACCAAAACCAAAGATAGATAGAACCTATAGAAATTAGTTACCAAAAACAAATTATTAGTTCTTGGACGAAATTATTAGGTTCTACCAAATTACTAGTCCATCCAAATAATTATTAGTAAAATTTACCTGCCGGGAAATTCGTTCTTGGACGTTCACCTGCCGGGGCTGCAGTTTGTGTGCCCCAGAGCTTGGGCTCTGCTCGGTCTCACCGTGCACAGGAAAGCCATGTTTGAATGGTGAATGCTTAATAATGGTTATTAATGATTAATAATGGATAATGGTTAATAATAGGAACATGGTTATTAATGATTAATAATGGATAATGGTTAATAACAGGAACATGGTTATTAATGGTTAATAATGGATAATGGTTAATAATAGGAACATGGTTATTAATGGTTAATAATGGATAATGGTTAATAATGGTTCGGTTAATGGTTAATAATGGTTAATAATAGCGGATGATGACTACATGTTATGGTTAATGGTGAATGGTTAATCACAGGAAAACCATGTTAATAATAGGGGATGACAACTAACAATTATAGGGTATATATACCAACTCCATGGCTATGGGTCAACCAACCAATTTCATGGGGATAATGACCAACAATAGTGGGGAAAATAATGGTTATAAGGGAACCAGGGGTACAGGGTTTTGACCCATAGCCGCATCTATATAGTTCAGTTGATGAAACCATCACACGTTTTGAAAGATGGTCTTTTGTTTATGCAGACTATTGACAGCTTAAGTTTGTATATATACAATTTTTTTGTTTTTAGATCCTCAGTTGTCCTTGAAGGAGCTTTCCTTTCAGATCTTAAGAAACGCATGCGTTGCTTGCTGTAAATACTACGCAAGCTTGTCGCAGTGGCGGGGCTGACAGGCTTTATGGGTTGTCCATCTAGTCGAAGAGGTTGGATCCCGAATCACTTGTCATGATCATTCTCGGTAGGGCCTACCGGGTGCCGGCACATCATCAATGGACAACCCCAAGTCAGTTGCATTCCTGTCTTTTTCTTGCACAGGAATCCGGACAGCTGCGTCCAAAGTGTGCCCCGTGCTCGACCTTGTTTGAATGTCGAAAGGTGAAAAGGTGGGGGTGGTCTTCCAGCCTCCAAGACATGATCGATTGAAAGACCCATATCCATATCCTTGATCTAGATTGCTGGTTACTTGTGGTCACTATGAACCATTATTGGCCATCGTTATCCCTCTTTAAGCATCACTTTCTCACCATTATTGATGATTGACCATCATGAACCAACATTATCCAACATTCACTGCTAGGAAACCACATTCGGCGTGCGTCATCATGGGGAAAAGGACTAGCTGGCCTGTTGATCGATACTTAGGGTTGCTTACTGAATTACCATGATTTAGCCATCGATGAACTGATGCTAGTGACTATTGACGCTTAAGCATCTGTTGACCGCAATCATCATCAAGGATCAATTCGATGATATGCTTTTTCCATCTTTGTCCTTGCACACTTCGGCATTTAGCTTCAAAATCGCCATGTGAACCTGCTTTCGTGATGTCGGCGTGCCGACGGGTCTCAGGACTCCTTTGTTGGTTGTTGCTCTATTGTGGTGCTTGTGGCACTATGCCAGAGGAGACGAGCTGTCTTTTGCAAGTCCACACAGACGAAGGCCAGAATGACATTCCCACAGATTCAGCGGATGACCCGGACCATGGCCATGAATGGACTCGGGTCTGCCAGACCTGAAACAAGGGCGAGTCACCCAGCGAGTCTCAGCTTCCAACTTGCAGACTTCGCTCTGTGCAGCAATGAACGCATAGAAAGAGGTCCACTTGCGCAGCAGCTGAAAGCTTCAGAGTTGATGTATGCTTCCATCGGGATGGGCGGTTCCAAGCTTGCTTGGTGTGTCATTGCCTCTTCCTCCTTGGACTTGGGACTCAGAGATCGAAGACCTGGAGAACAGCATGTGGAAGGCAGAGAATGCGCATGTCGTGCGGGCGAATCTGGTGACCTGGTGGTGGTCGCCCTTCCACTTTACCTTGCCACTGATCACCATGAAACTTTACGTGTCAATTTTACTCATAATACTATGCCTTGCTTTGACAGCGCCTCGAGCCAGTATTCTGTCAACACCCGAACTTGTAGGTATACATGGAGAGCATGCCCGGCAGCGAGGCTATCCTGCGTTCCCATTCAATGAGTGGCTCCTTCCGAATCTCAACAAGACCACTGCAGAAAGTTGGGCAAATTTCTTAGCACACCTTCGATCTCAGATGATTTTTGCCTGGTTGGGCTTCTTGCTCCAACCAACTTTGAAGGACGCAAGAGATTGGTCACTGATTTGGCGGAAAGTCTTGCATGCTTTTAGTGGTGCGCAATATGGGTATGGCGCCTTGATTTTCGTCTGTTTGACCGCAATCTCTTACACCTACACCACCAACCGTTCCACTTATGGAACCATGGTCTTTGTTCTCGCAGCTACCCTGGCTGTACCCTTCTTTCAGAGGCCTTCGTCCAGCAGATGGTTGCGAAAGTGTTTGCCCAACAAGGCAGGCTTCTGGGAGACCATCCAAACATTGATCCCTGGTAAAAGGCTGTAACCATGGAATTTGCTCGTGACCGCTTCGGCGATCCAGCTTCCAGAGAGGAGCGCCTCCCATCCTAAGTACCGCACTTTGCAAACTCCGGCACAAATGTATACCGGAAGAACCGCAGCTGCTCTTGTGCATCTTCGCTTGCGACCCTCTGAGGGCTCTTCAAAGGTGGGTTTGCCCGTCGAACGATGGCCTTTCGACAGTTCCAGCTGAGGCAGCCAATGCGGTCTCCAGTGATATAGTGCAAGCAACCTTCGGATTTTTGATGCTTGCAGGTTGGTGCTCTGTTCAAATCTGGTCAGACCTTGATCATTTAGTTGGTAACTATCCATGGAACAAGAATCATGAGCCATATTTGCCAGTCCCCGAGATTGACTTGTTTGCGAAGGCGAGCGACAAGTTTTGTTACAAATCAAGCCTGCTTTGCACCATTGCACTGATTGCCTTACTCTACAGAAAGATACAGTCAGACTTGTCCATGGAGTCCGGCCACGGCAAGTAAGACTCTGCGGCTGTGCAGATTGAGGCTGTTTGCAACCATTGTTAACATATGGGGGTATGTCCTGAAACTCCAAACATCAACTACGAAAGGGATCCAAAGCAGCAAACACTTTCCTTGCAAAATAGTCATCTTTGGGATAGTGCAGGGGTAGCACCATTTCAGGACAGCCCCATTGCCCGAAGAATGGTTTGCGGTAAGAATCTCTTCGAAGTGTACTTCGAAGAGATTCTTACCGCAAACGTGATGGCCGACAGCGGTTCAAAATGCTGCTCAACTTTGGCTTGACTTCAGCGCTGCTTTGCGATGCATTCTTGGCGATCAATCGTGTAATGGTTGCATGTTGCTTCACTGTCCGCTGGGTCATTGCACGAGAATCATTGTGTTTTCCAAGTCACGAGAGGGAACGCCCAATTGCAACTGGAAGGTGCGATCTTTTTTAGGCGAACCATCCACCAGCGCAAGATCCGCTAGGAATCACTTGGTCGATGCCACGTGAGCCAAGGGATGACAACCAGCTGAAAGCTTTCATGAACCACCACTGCCATCACAGTTGCGTATTTACTAACAGATGAAACATAGTTAACCATCAGTAAACATCATTGGTTAACCATCATTAGTAAACATCATAGTTTACCAATAGATGAACCGTAAATCATTGATTAAACATATCACCATTAGTTGGTTAACCAATGCTCATGGTTGACCATCATTAGATATGATTATTATAAGCATCATTCGCCCATCAAGAAGCATGAGCATTGTCGCTTCGTTTTGGCTCAGACCCTTGATATTTCCACAATACCGCAACGCTGCCAGCGATGGGATGCAATGAAAAGACTGAACAAATGGGTGAGGCGAGGCTGCAGATCTGCGGGGGAAGAGGTACAGCATGACATTGGAATGTGAAGCTAAGCTGGCACAGCATTGGGTAAACCATGGTGAATTGTTGGGTAATTGGGCAAAATGCCAGTGGTTCTAATGGAATTATTGGTTTGATTACCAATGATTGCCTATCAACATCCACCAAAAGATGCCATAGGCATGGAATTATTTGCTTGCAAGACTTAGGCTGCGTACAAGGGAACGCTTGGTCGAAACAGCCAATAGATTGGTGAACATTTGCGCGGAATCTTTCTTTAGGGTGGATTTTTAACTGATAGCAACCAGGGATGACCTTGCATGTCATGAGCCTGTTTGCAAAGCTATTCAGTGAACGCACTCGTGAATTCTAGTCTAGCGATATAGATGATGCTCGAAAATTGATCTACAGATAATTTTCCAAAATAATCTACAAAAATATGTTCCACACCTCTGAAGTATATATATATACGTACATATATGTTATGTATTCATAAATATATGTGTCTACACTGAGTCTACACCAAATCTACAGCTCTGATTCCGCTGAGTTTGGAAGCGACTGCCAGGTCTGCCCGACGAGTCCAGTAGCAAAATGGAGCGCCGAACTCTCTGGGACGTTGGACCTGGGGTCACTTGGGGCACAGGGGTACCTCCAGGGGTACCTCCAGGGGTACCTCCAAGATGCTGACTCGCAATACCCCCATGATGACCATGGCTACGTGTTTCGGATGATTCTGGGCGCTCACTGGGGTGATAACGTCCGTGAATTGATGGCAGAATTTACTCTTCGAACATCTTCAAACCATGCATGTCATTGCATATCGCCGTGAAAAGAAACTCTTCTGTTCACATCGCACATCCGACCTGTCCCAACCTGTCCCGACCTGTCCCAACCTGTCCCGACCTGTCCCGACCTGTCAGTTGAAAACATGGCGCTTCAGCGTAGCTTGGGGCAGGAGCTACATCCGCAACACGAGCAAGTCCACCATGTCGCTGTTCCCGGGGACAATGAGGCGCCGTGGGATCCATGGTGGTACCTTCCGACTGCTTCGAAACGACCACGACTGGGACGCTTAAATTGGGACCACTGGGGACCACTAAGTTCCACAACTACTCACAACTCTAAGTTCCACATGGTTCCACATAGTTCCACTGGTTTTCTTGCATACACTCGAAGTGTGTTGGCTCCGAGAAGTTTTTCTGACTCTGAAGCCGTTTGAAGTTCTGTTCATGCGAAAACCTCTCCTGGGTTCCAAGCTTCCCCTACCATTTTTGAAATGCCAATGGAAATGGAACTCCTTGATCCAATGACCAATCTGGGTGATTGGACCACCAGTTTCTTGACGCTCAAGGCCCTGGTGTGGTGCCTGTTTCCAAGGGCAGGGCGACCCAACATGGGTCCAGCAGTGGCTTTGGCTGTTTGAGATAACTCCAGCAATATAAAACATCCAACAACTACAGGGATTTGACATGATTTGACTAACACCATGCGTATGACTTGACTAAACAACAACAGGGACAGCAGGGTCATGATCAACAAGAACATCAGCAAGGATGTTGGTACTATATCAATATGTAGATACATGATACATACATAGGTGTAGGACCAGGCACAATTCCAAACAGTTCTTGAGAATCAACAACAATGGGAATACTACCGGCACGCACGGATTTTCAGCGCATTGCAAAGGGAGTTGAAGACCCTGTCCGGCAAATGGACACTCCTCCTTTGTTTCATCCATTGCAGGAACATGGCAGGAACCTTCCAACTAACAATAGAACCTAGAAAATTCAAGAAGCAGAATTGAACAGGATCATAGGAAAGGTTCTCAACGATTCATTGAATCTTGTCATTACCTTGCCGCTCCATTTGAGATCCACAGTGGCATTGCATGGAACTACAGCTGGTAACCAGCAGCAAAGTAAATCAACATGCCCTGTTGTGTCGCAAGAAATGTCAAGTATCTGCTTTTGAACATATCAACCCTGCACCAAAAACCACGGATGCTTCCAATCCCTTTATGTGCTTCAGGCCGTGTGCTTTGCATGCTAGTGAAAGTGAACAACTGCAGACAAGATTTCCTGCAGTATTGAAATTAGCTGATAGCTGTTTCTGCAAGTTTCACATGAGTGACATCATTGAGAACTACCCATTCCAAGTCTTCCAAAGCATTGTGCTGAGGTTTTTGTCGTATTTCTCTGCCGACTGCAACAACGAAGAGGCGCTGCAGTCTTCAGAGCGATAGATTTGTCATCAATGTGGCAAGAGCTTCTTGAAGTCAGGATAGACTCTAGACTCTAGACACGCACACCCTGCCCAAAGTATCAGAAATGGGTTGCTGCCGTAAATTACACCACCTGGTTGACCAAAATCCAGAGTTGCAATATGTTGCCATGGTGCGGACAGGAAAACATAACCTTTTCATAACCTTTTTGCATCTTTTTCATTCCAAACGCCTTGACCTGTTAAGAAAACGGAGACATTGCCACCTCGAAACGGACGAAGCAGCGGCCCAGGAACGCCAGAGATTTGAGACCACCGTGGCATTCCTTCGGTCGGTGAGGGGCACCGGACCGGGGTTCAGAGTGCTGAACGCGTGAACGCCGGATGCAATGGATTGAAGCCACTAGCATGGAATGCCAATATCATTGGTTGTAACATGTCAAGGCAATGCGCATGTATCTACACACACACACATCGTCACGCATCTATATATTTGCAGATAATTTTCATAAAGATCTGCAAATGACATACATATACACACAGAGTCACCGGCAAATGCGTTCCGAATCCTCAGCATTCGGATTCCCATGGATTCCCAGTCAGTCGTCAACAGCTCGTGACCGCTCAGGTGCCCTTGTTTAGAAGACAACTTCCCAGCTGCGAGTTGCTTGGCCCCGGTGGTTCCATGGTGACTTCCACTTCGTCGGGATGATGAGACCCACCAAGCAAGAGCAAGACAGCACCCTGGGTTCTTGGAATTCATATGGGTCAGGCCATTCAACGCCAGCACTCGGGGTGCTTTCGTTCCATTGTGGAATGATGTGGGAACGCATTTTCTCTGACTGAAGGTGAGCCTTTTGTCTACTGGGGCGCCATTGCGGGTCGGCATGCTTGTTTGATTGTAGCTCATGACATAATGGGAATATATCAGAACTACTACCCCAGACAGTAGTCGTTATTGCATCCTTAATGTTGGTTGTGACATTCAAATTAGGCAGCACTGCATAATATATAGATATGTATATATGATTACATTTAACGTATAGGTAAAACCAATAAATACATACCCACATATACGTATTTGTAAATACATATGTATATCATATTTACTTAATTTTGTACATATTTATACATACATATTTGATATATGTATATATATATTATATGGAAAATGATTAAACAATATGTATAAATAAACATATATATATATATATATTGAAATATATAGATGTATAGTAGGTACACATCTACATCTTGTCTATCACCATTCCTGCGGTTTCAATGTCGTTGCTGTGACCTTTGGGCGATGTTTGAGGCTGCCCAAACTAGCACGCGATCTGAAGCTGAAGACCTGGAGGCGATGAGCGGGTGAGCGGTCAATGGTGGGAGCAGCAAAAGTTAATGGTTAGTAAATTTTAATGGTATTAGTAGCAAAAACACAATGGTATTATTAATTCTAATGGTATTAAGCAACTTAGTAAATTTTTGGTTACTCAATGGTTAGTTAGTAACCAATGGTTATCAACTTTAGCTAGTAAATTGTTGGTTACTCAATGCTTACTCAATGGTTACTCAATGGTTACTCAATGGTTAGTTAGCTAAAGTTGAGAACCAGCTGGTTAACTAACCATGGAAACTTTTGCTGCTCCCACCACTAACCATTGAGTAACCATTGAGTAAGTTAATGGTGAGGCCATTAATTTTTGGTTACTCAACGGTTAGTTAATGGCCAACTGGTTAGCAACAAGTTGATGGCTAGTTAATTGGCTAGTTGTTGGTCAATGGTTAATGATCAACGGATAGTAAAGTCAATGGTTTGACATTTTACTAACCACACATAGTAGCTAATGGTCAATTGGTTAGTAAAATGATCAGTGGTTAGTAAGGTTAATGGTTGTGAATGGTTTGTTAGTAGTGGTGTTTGGTGGGATTCACTAACAACAATTAAGCTCTGGTCAACTAACCTGGCAATAGAAAATCCAATATTTTTCTGCTGGTTTACCAGGGTGTATCGGGGTCTCTCACAAAAACAATGGTGATTTTCCCTTGCCAGGTTAGTCCACCAAAGGGTAATGGTTAGTAAGGTGGCTAATGGTTGTTAATGGGCTTTTAGTAGTGGTTACTGGTGGTTAGTAGTGGTTACTGGTGGTTAAAGGAGGTGGTTAGTTAGGTGGGTTGACCAGCAGGATATCGTGAATTGGTTAATAGTGGTTGTGGTGATTTAGCTTAGCGGTTAGTACGATGTAGATTTATCCAATACGGAAAGGTACCAGCTACAATGGTTCAAGTTATTTGTTAGATTCTTTTCCTTTGGCCGATGTGGCTCCGGTCCATATAGCTAAATGATTTACAAACAGCAAGTGATGGATGTCTCTGAAGCACCATATGGTGCTTATCGCTTTGACAACAAGCGTTGTCAAGCATCCATGTTGCTTGAGCATGCTTAACCATTACTGACTGACCATTGCTGTCGAGGATGATAACCAACAGCCATAGGGAATATAATGGTAATTGATCGTTTATGGAAGATCCAGCTGTTATTATTGATGGTTTTAGCATAGCTACTGCTTTTTCTCCAAGTATGGGCAGTTTGTCAACATGGATCTCGCATGACACCAAATCTTCAACCTGGCTGATTTTGGAACCCATTCCCATTCAAGGTGTCTAATATGGATCGGTCTCACACGTGTAGGCGAGACTTTCAGATGAATTAGATTTGGAGCTGCCGCAACACAGTGGACAAAATAAGAAGCATCACACATTTCTTTGGGAAAATGCTGGTTAGAACCCTTCACAGCTGGCGTATCAACTCGGCTGTTGCACTTTTAGAGGTCAGATTCCACGCTGCCAGTTCCAGCCTCGTTAAAGGACACCACGTTTTTCCGGACGCGGCGAGCATTTCCCAGGAAAAGCCTGAGAAAAGCATTTCTTACGGGTTGAAAGAGGGATGTTCAAGGATCGGAAAGTAGTCGCAGGAATAGAACAATTGCATCCTAGCAGGAAGACCAATCGCCAGGCACGGGCACAGATCCCGGTTGCCCGCCATGCCAGGCCAGGCGAAAGATTAGTGCGGCAAGAAGAGGCCCGGGCTACATGTGAAACGGGAGGACGGGTTGGCCTTCTGCCTTTGGATGCGAACAAATCAAAATTCATTCTACTATTGCTTAGCATTCTGTTTCTGACTGAAATATAAGTTGCGTTGTTAACATTCTTCTATTAGCTTAGCTGATTATCTTGTTCATTTTGCGCTGTCAATCAGCAGGGAAAGGGTTTTAATTTGCATTTGCTAGTACATTTGGAATGAGTATCCGTATCTCTGGATTCAGCGCAGCATGTTCTTCAGCATCAGAAACCAGCTTCCTCAACGGTTTTTAGTTGTTAGTACATGGTGGCATCATTCAGCATCCCCCCCATTCGGTCCAAAATTCCATCAGTTCCATTCCATCGTCTCGTGGCTGAAACATCCCAAATTTCATTATATTCATTCATATTCCATTGTGTTGTGGGAGAAGCCAGCAATCATTTCGGGAAAAAAAACCAAGACATTTGGCCTAGCCATGATCAACGATCCCACCATTGGCGGTGGAGATGGGATCCAACTGGGACTTCGAATCGTTGGGGCGAAGCCAACGACGGTGGGGCGCCCGGTGCGAGGTGGGTCGAGCCTTTCATCTCATCCAGTCTGGTCGAGCAGCAGTGATTGTCACCGACTGTGATGGGAAGGCGCCAGCCGTGAGCGCGAGCGAAGGCTGTAACTGGCTCTCCGCTTCGAGTGTCAAGAGGGTGCTGAGAATTAGTGGTGTTAAGATCTCGTTAAAATTTGTTATGGTGAAGAACTACTGGTGAAAATGGTGATATTCCCAACAATGGTGGAGAATTTATTATTATCGTTAGTAATGGTCTATATGTTTGAACAGTTGCATGCGTACAACGTATGGACTTTAGTGTTTTCAATGTGGCTGTGGGTCAAAACCCGTACCCCTGGTTCCCCTATCATTAACCACTGTTTCCTTTACTATTGTTGGTCATGATCCCCCATGAAATTGGTTGGTCAATATTGACCCAACTCGCCATGTGTTTGGTTCAGCGCGCAAGTTCTTACTCCATTTCGTGTGACGTCTGGTGTTTCTGATCATCATTTTGATGGGTCTTTAGCCAGGCTGGATGGGGGTTGAAACATGACTGAAATGTGAGAACAATGTCCTTGCCAAAGATCAGGACACGATCGCAAGCAACATTCAAAAAGTGGCTGTTCCCACCAGATCCTTTCCAGCAGCAAAGCATCTTCAACACATGTCAACAAATTCGAGACGATCGAAGTTGTAAATGCATCCGAATGTATCAACATCACTTTCTAGTTACATGTGCATCAACATCATGGTAAGACCATGGGTGATGATAGCAACAGCCGCACCATGCGTTCCAAACACCCCAGCTGCTCCTCCGGGAGCTTGCGATGGGTGGCCGTTTGGATCTTGTCCCATGGTACCGGGCTATCACGGCTATTTATTCAATCATATGTTTAGACACATAGCGACACATAAGCACAGACACACATATGTTTGCCCAATATAGATAGTTTGTATATATACATTACATGCATTTAAACCGTATAAGCATTCCTTGTTGGTAACCATCAGCTGGAACGGAGCTAATGATTTCGATGAGGGCCCGATCGATGCCCAGAATTGGTCCGATCCTGTGCCCGCCCCTGTTATTGTTGGTCATTGGTCCTGATACCTGATTAGTGTTGGTTATGGGTTGTTTATTGGTGGATTGTTGGTGGGATTTTGGCGGGTTGTTGGTTCGTTATTGGTTGGTGGGTGATTTTCATGTCCCATGATTGTTGGTATTCTCTCCAATGATCAACCTATCCTCATGGATATTGTTGGTGATCATCTGTTTGGATCCCAATGATTGTTCGCCATATTTGGTCATCGTCTCCACATTTATCATGATTGTCCAAAATCAAATCAGTAGCAGTTGACCCCACAATGAGTAATTGCTGTTTGTCAACCAGTAAAATCAAGGAACTCAAGAAGCTCAGCTTGTGTTTTCATCAAGTTGATTCAGCGGAACTCTGTAGAAGTTTCAAATCAACCAGTAGAAGTTGAACTTCTAATTATTCTGACTACCAAGCCTTGGCGTCCGCTTGGTATATCGGTGAAACCAGGAACATGTTCGTGCGACCTTGATTGCTGGCGACTACTTCGGAGGTCTGCGGGAGTGTGGAGGGGGCTTCCAGCCACCAGCCAATTCACCCAGCCGTGATCGATGGTATCTAGTTGATTCAATCAAAAATGGTGAAATCATGTGTTTCAATCAAAAATGATGAAAACAACTGCTTGATATAGCAAATGATAACGGTCCACAGTGCTGAGCAGGGTGTTGGTCCATGGTAGTCTTGGTCAGTGACACTTGGTGATGGGTAGTGGTGGCTGATTATAGCTCGTCGCAAACAATTATGATCCAAAAAACTCTTATTAACTATTGCAAGCCATACTATTCACCAACAAACGATCAAAAATCGACGATACCTCGCGGTGCCCCCCAAACCATCAAGCAATTGGAAACAACGGACTAATCCTTTTGATTGACCATTCTTATCGTTTGAATTTTCAATCAACTGCTTGTTTTATCACTTGGACCATCCATTGACCATTGCTTAGTGGCTCCTGAAATGCGGAAATGGACTGGGCCCCGTTTGGCCGCCAGGTCACACTTTGTTGGCTGAGCGAGTGAATAATTGTGGGGGAAACCCGGGATCCGCGATCCGGGCCCAGCCGATGGGAGCAAGTCTGCGAGGCTGAGAAGAAGCAGATGGTACTGTGGAATCATGAATCAATGGAACCACATTATTTGATCATGAATCCATTGATATCATAAACAGATGTGTATGTTGATCCATTGATAGTACCATGAATCAATGGAACCACACATGGGACCTTCCAAAATAGGGTGGTTTGATAGAAACAAATAGTTATAAACAAACCATTTTTGGAGGGCCCCCGATTTTGAGAAACCGCCATATGGAAGACCACGGATTGCGTATGACTCCCAATGTTTTAGGTCATGATGGCCATTGATCTTTCATAGGATGATTTGGTTGTATACTGGTTGAAGTGGTTGTATATTGGCTGTATGCTCTCCTAATATGTAGTAATAGCAACACATCAAAACTGGCTTGGGCAAGTTACTATCTATGTGAGTCAAATCTACCATTCTTGCTGTGGGCGTGTTTGGTAAATTGAATTGTGCGATATTTCTGTCTGCGGGAAGCAGCATCAGATATGGATTGTACCATTTCAGCGTGGAAGAAAAGACTATTGATGTGCTGCACCGAAGAAGAGTTGGTTGTTGCGTACACGAGTTCTTCCAAAGTGAAGAGATATCAGCAGGTCCATTGTGTGCAACTCGTGAGGATGGAGCTTGGCATCCACCATGAAACCCGCAGAAGTTGGTTCTTTCCTATGCTGTGGGGTTCCTTCCAATACAGGGACGAGAGACTTGAGTACAAGTTGGGGTTGCATCCTGGGGGCTGTCTTGAGCAGTTCTGGGCACCTTGGCGGGCCTTTTCCAGGAGCTAGCACGGCCAGGGTGTGGCCGGTGTAACTTTCTATTCTCTGCCTGCATGTTATTTGTGGATCAAGAGTTGCTACTGTTTCTCTTGCTCCTTTCGTTCCCATTGCTGCTGTCGCTGTCGCTGTTGCTGCTGTCGCTGTTGCTGTTGCTGTTGCTGTTGCTGTTGCTGTTGCTGTTGCTGCGGCTGTTTCTTCTTCTTCTTCTTCTTCTTCTTCTTCTTCTTCTTTGTGTAGCTGTTGCTGTTGCCGTTGCCGCTGCTGTTTCTTCTTCTTCTTTTTGTTGCTGTTGCTGTTGCTGTTGCTGCGGCTGTTTCTTCTTCTTCTTCTTCTTCTTCTTTGTGTTGCTGTTGCTTTTGCTGTTGCTGTCGCTGTTGCTGTTTCTTCTTCTTCTTCTTCATCTTCTTCTTTGTGTTGCAGTTGCTGTTGCTGTTTCTTCTTCTTCTTCTTCTTTGTGTTGCTGTTGCTGTTGCTGTTGCCGCTGCTGTTTCTTCTTCTTCTTCTTCTTCTTCTTCTTTGTGTTGCAGTTGCTGTTGCTGTTGCCGCTGCTGTTTCTTCTTCTTCTTCTTCTTCTTTGTGTTGCTGTTGCTGTTGCTTTTGCTGTTGCCGCTGCTGTTTCTTCTTCTTCTTCTTCTTTTTGTTGCTGTTGCTGTTGCTGTTGCTGCGGCTGTTTCTTCTTCTTCTTCTTCTTCTTCTTTTTCTTCTTCTTTGTGTTGTTGTTGTTGTTGTTGTTGTTGTTGTTGTGGTTGTGGTTGTGGTTGTTGTTGTTGTTGTTGTTGTTGTTGTTGTTGTTGTTGTTGTTGCTGTTGTTGTTATTATTGTTGTTGTTGTTGTTGTTGTTGTTGTTGCTGTTTTCTGTTTTTTTGTGTTGTCGTCGTCATCGTCATATCCTTGTTACTGTTTACCTGCATAGTTTGTTTTTTATTCGGCAGTTGTTACTTGAAGGATGTTGTATACAATATGATATATTTAGTTTACACGTGCAGAATCATGTGAACACATGTTATAAAGCATTGTTGTATTTTGTTGTAGTCTTGTGGTGGGCTGTGTACATCCAGAGACACTTAGTCTTTATCTTTTGCAGCGACCTGACTTGGCCTTAGCGATGCTCTTTGCTGTGGCTGTCAGCAGTCAAGGGTCCTGTCCTGGTTGAGTGCGGCAGGACAGATTCTAGCAACCAAGACCATTCGTACACGTAGAATGGCTGCTTACTGCGCTGGTTCTTATGATATTTGTCACCCCCCCGTTGATGCAGGGCCTTTCGTAGCACGGCAGCGACACACAAGTTGTGCGAAAGCATTGTTTTCATATCTGAGTAATAGATTCGCTTTGATGCCAGAGAATGGTGATATCATTATACCAAATGGACACTGAAACGAACACAATCAGTAAGCACGGACAAGGCAAGATTCGTGACAGGAACAGAAATAGTAAGTAGAATTGACAGAACAATCATCAGCCAAGATCCAACAATGGGGGTAGTCGCTCAGCAATTCTTAAGCCAATCAAGTCGTCCAAAGTGTTCGATCGGTGACAACCAGAGAGACTGTTACCTGGCCACATCTTTGGACCTGTCAATGGTTGTTAGCGAAGAATATATTTGGGAGTTGAACCCTGCAGATTTGCTTATTCCAGTCCATGAAAAGGATTCGCAACTTCCCCAATCCTGAAAACAATCATTCCATGAACTACCAAGGATCAAACAATTCGATGAACCACAATTTCCGATAGAACAAACTATCCAGCAATAAACCACATCGACCCAGAGTTCAACATCATCTCGGAAGATGGCAAAGTTTCATAGTCTTTGGCTCCTACAAGTAGCAAAATCAGGAGCACGTTTTCTACACAGATCCACGGGAGTTTCCCCCAGGTTCAGTGGTAGCGGATGGCCCTGACCTGCTGGTCACGCTGTCCATGTCTCGGAAGGCGGGGTGCTGAGAGGTTCACGTGCTGATCACCATGGATCATGATTCACCACTAGTATCCATTAGTATCGATTAGTAAGTCTCAATCATGAGTATCACTCATTATCAAATAGTTCATGATTAGCCACAATGATTCCATGGTTCCCATCAGGAACCATCATTGATTATGATTTTCCATGCTCAATCTTCAGAAGCCATTAATACTTCGTAGTTTTTGACCATTGCCAGGGAACATTGACGGTGATTCTCTACCATAGTTGATCATTCAGCGGTGCCAAAGAACATCACAATTATCGTTGACGACGAGCATGAACCGTTATCGCTAGACACCATTTTTAGCAATCATTTTTGACCGTATCAAAAACCACCAAATGTATTGACCAGTATAATTTACCAGTAATTATCATTAACCACCAATACCGGTATTTATCAACAATTTACAAGAACCATTTACCAGCGATCATTCAGCAGTAATACCGACAATACTAGTAAATCAATTACCAGTAATATCACCAATAGTAGAAATACCAGTATTTACCAGCAATCATTTACAAACAACCACCATTACCCACCATTAACCACCATTCACCACCATTAACCACCATTAACCACCCGTAACCACCAGTAACCACCATATTGCTGGTAGTTACCAGTAGTATCCACCATGAACAGTAGCCATTCACCTGGCCATTCACATACTATGGAAGGAGCCTTGAGGTCACCAGACACACGGAAAGCTAGAGATCTGCTGGAAACCTGGATAGGGACAGAGCAAGATGTTTACTACTGCAATTAATTGATTAGTTAGTTGATTAGTGAGTTGATTAATTGATTTATTTATTAATTTAATGCATTTACATAGTCATAAATAAATAGATAAATTAATAAATGAATAAATTAATGAATAAATTAATAAAACATGAATAAATAGATAAATAGGTAGATGAATAAGTATGTATAAATAAATACATATATATCTATATTCACTCTGATTTTTATTGTTGATCCATTGAGATCTCCTTGACCCAAACCGCGTTTCTAGCGGTCCGAAAGCTGAGAGGTCTTTGACGCCTCAGGGCTCAAGGAGCGGGGCCGCTTGGGCTGGGGCCCAGCAATGCCTTGGCGCCGAGGTGTTCAGCCGTCGAGTGCGAGTCGGGTCCCATGTAACGAGTGGTGCTTCTGCTGTGTTTTGGGAATTCACAAATTTATGGGATCTTCATTTCTGTGTTTTGAAATGAATGTTCGTTTCAAATTATCAAATTTATTAGGGATCTTCATTTCTGCTATGTTCTCATTTCTTGCTTGGATGTTTATGGATGGTTTGGTTTTCCAATGAATCGCTCCAATATTTTATGGACGGTTTTGGTTTTCAAAGAAACCACAACTTCTGTCGTGTCGCATCGGTCGAGGACAAGCTCTTCTTTCCCAAGCGCCCAGCCTTGATCGTAGATCGCAGTCCATCCAGGGTCCATGCCTCAGTGCGGGGGTGGCAAGGGCAACCGGAGCTCCCAGCAGACTGGTCGAACAGCTGGGGGGCCCATAGCCATCAGTGGTGCCTTATGACCTAGAAGGCTGGCTAGTTTTGATTTTATGATCAACCAGAAAGAATCTGGTTCGCCTCAAAAACGGTTGGTTTATCTCTATCAATGCCCAAATGCTTGGTTTATCACTATCAATTGTTTATATGGGATGATCACAGGGGTACCCCTATGACTTGAGAAACACCCATGTTGAGATCCTTGAAAGGACTGACCTGGGCAGACAGCACCCCAGACCTCAGGATCCATCCTGGCAAAGCATGACCAGCGCGGAGAAAACACCGCAGGAACAGGCCCCCGCGCTGTCGATAGCCATGGCCATGGTTGTGAAGCAGCAAAACTTCAATGCTAGCAGCGGTACAGGTTGAAAGTCTCAATTCTTTTTGCAACCAAGTGCATGATCATCAAATCATTGGCTATTCATTTGGCTATTGTATGATTCCCAAATTTGGCCTAACATCATCCAATTGATTGTATGATTTTGGCCATTCCCAAATTGGCTGATGTTTAGGGCATTTGAGTACTGGCCGTCGAGCCACAGAGCCTCAACCATTTGCTTGTCATTGATCACCGACGGCCAGCAATACCGAATCTGGAACGTGTCTAATCTTCTCCGTTTGAGTATTTAAATAGGTCACCTTTGAATTTAGTTGATTAATTCATTGATGAAATGGTGAAATATAAGTCTATTTTTGACATAGCTGGTCTCCACATGTATGAACCAATTCCGAGTGAACAACTCGTGTAGCTGAAATTTGTTGACCCTGCTGTTGGCAACAACCTACTGATGACCACCTAAAGATTTTTCATCATTCCGAGGCACCCCACATCAGTTGATGACATGACTGTGAGGAATTGCGCGATCATAGTTTTTGCTTGCGCATCCAACATCTGTATATGCCAATCATCATCGTCGTTGTCGTCCTGATTGTGGTTGCCGTCGTTGTCATCAACGTCGTCGTCGTCGTCATCATCATCATCATCATCATCATCATCATCATCATCATCATCGTCGTCATCGTCATCGTCATCGTCATCGTCATCGTCATCGTCATCGTCATCGTCATCGTCATCGTCATCGTCATCGTCATCGTCGTCATCATCATCATCATCATCATCAGTTTCGTAGCCATCCATGTAGTCATGAAGTGGGCAAATGGGCCATTTCTTACCCATCCATTCTTAGTCATGCGGGTGGTTGCTGAAGTCATTGGGTAATTCTTTGCCCCACCCGCAGGCGTTCCTTCTCTCAGCGCTGAAGAACAACGTGAACCTCCGGGCCTTGCACGCTGCCGCACGGCAGCAGGGAGCCTGAAGCCCGTAAGCCTCCCCCCGGCGGGATCCGGCCGGTAGAAACCACCAGAAGAGTGGTAAGTGGATCAACCGTCATACCAAAAAAATATATAATAGTGCCATTATAAACAGAAACCAACATTTCAGAGCAAAAAATGAACTTAGAACATCTTAGAACCATCATACCAAAGGTTTAACTTGGTTTTTCAGCCCAATGACACTTTATTCGTAATCTTACTAACCATCACCAACCATCCTCAACCAGTAGGAAGCCTGATCAAACATCCTCACCCTCGCGATGATTTCTGAGACCACCATCTCCAATGTAATATATATATATATAAAGATTTCTGAGAGAAATAATCGTTCACTTTATGAATCCAACCATTTCTGAGATAAGCATATGATTTGCTCAAGATTTCGGAAACATTTCCGAGATCAATATTAATCCAAAAAAAATTCACAGATGAACCTTTTGCTAAATGGATTCCTACCTGGATTCCTACCTTAACCATAATTGATTTCCAATAGAACAACCATAATCATTCAATAACCATCCGTAAATAAGCATCCTGCATCCTTAATCCCTTCTGATTTCCGAGCCGATCTCCCATCCAACTGACGCCACCTAGGTGAGCAACGAAGTGATGCAGAGCATCGCAGCCGCGGGGGGCACCAGCGCACGGTTGTGATGGCGGGGCCGGGCTGGCGACCGTACGTAGGTGGATGTTCAGTGAGCTGGTGGAGAAAGATCTTGTCGTAGCTTACTTGACTATAGATAAGTTAAAACTTTTGACTGATAAGTAGCAAGGTTACTAAACGATTGAACTATGATAGTTCAAAATCCGGTATTTGAAATCACTCTACGGATTGAATAAGTATAGTTTATAACAAGGTTGATAGTTGATTCAATCGGTTCATGGGTTGCAGTGATCATTTGTAGGTTGGTGACATTACGAACATAACATATCAACTATGGTTATTTGCCAGTTAAAAAATGTTAAAAATCATTGGCCAGAAGCTGCAATTTGCAAGCTGTTTATATACTGACCTTTTCGAACTACTCAAAAATGAGTTGCCTGACAAACCATCACCAACATAGTATTAATAGCTGAGGGATGGTGAGTGATAAACAGCTTTAAACATCTACTTTGTATGCCACTGTATGCCGTATATATATATATATACACTATTAATTCATTGTGACTCTGCTAAGGCCGTGTTACCGGAGAAATACATATATAAATGGTTAGTTCCCTGATTGATAAATGGTCCTTTTTTGTTGTGCGGTGCACCCCTCGGGGGTCACGTACAAGCAGCATGAACATGTGTATATATGTAAATAAGTGAGGTCCCCAAAAGATTTACTCATTTGTTGGAGCCATTCTTGGCTTTTATGTTTGATTTGAACAAACATGTAGACCTAAGCACGGATGAATCACCATGAGTTAGTGGAGAGCTATGGATAAACATGGATGGGGATGGATCAACATGGATGAACCACCATTGTTGTTGCATAATCATGCTGGATGACCAGCTTCCCGGTGGATTTCCTGAAGACCAGTACTCTTTGAACCGGGCTCGAAGTATGCCTTCCATCACCCCAGTCATCCGAGGCCCGTTGCTTCCATTGCGAAGCCCATCTTGACCTCAAAAATTCTTCCCCATGTGATTTTGTACTTCCCAAGTCTACTAAAACATGCCCCAAGGGTGGAAGAAACATGCTGGACACGTCCACAGCCACCAAGGGCGCTGTGCCGATGATCGTTCCCAAGGCGGTACCCTGGGGTAGCCGTGGCCAAAGATCAGCAATGTTCACACCGACCAAGGGGATCCACGGGGATCCAAGGGAAACTTTGGTCAAGCAGACCACCACCAGTTGCTTAGCAGTTCTCAGGGCTTCACCATAGGAAGCGCTAGGGGGTTGATGATGGGTCTCCACGGATCAATGAAGTCGCCGCCGTCAGGGCACGGTAGTGGCCACCAGTGGCACAGTGGGGCAGGCGCCGTGAGTTGCGTGGTGATGTGGTGTTTTTCTTATCCATGGACCTGAAAATCTGAGGTTTGAAATCTTTATGTTTGAAAATCTCATGTTTGAGCATTTTATGTTTGAAATATCTAAATTACTATTGATGGTTATTTCTTGTTGTCATTGTTGTTGGGTGTTGTTGTGTAGTTACATACTGGTTATATACTTGGTGCTTGGGTTAAGTCGTACGAGACCGGGTTAAGTCGTACAAAAGCGGTGTCCCCTTGCAGAACTTTTGGTTTTGAGGATGTTTTCTTTCTGCTGGATACTTAACTTTAGCCCAAATCGCAGGGGCACACTGACATGTCACAAGGCTAAGCTTATCCCAATCGCAAGGGCACACTCACATTTCACCAATAGCTTTCTGTGAAGACTCCATGACTGCAACTCACATACACGGTCAGGTTCACTCCTGCCAAAGAGTTGTTCCAGGTAGGTTTCTGACCTCGTTCGCACCTCGTTCGCACCTCGTTCGTGACCTCGTTCGAAAGCAAGGATAGCAAAGCGCGCCCTCCTACGTGTGAAGAAAAGGTGAGCTAAGACAGAAGCATTGCAAACCTGTAGTTTGATTGCCAGGCTTACGCATTGTTACCCATGGCTGACATGCTTCCTCCAGGATCGAGGAATGTTGACCAAGGAATAGTGACAGGATGTGATGTGTACACGTCGGTGTCCCAATGTGTTTCGTTGCAAAAGCTTGGAACCCATGAGCTTGCATGGGCTCGGTGTCCCATTGTGTTTGCTGTCAAAATGGACACATTATCTAGTGAAAATGTTGGTTTGGGCGTGGTGTCCGCACAGTTTTCTTGAATTTTGACTTGTTGACCAATCATGGTCTGGAATGGTGTCCCCATGGCGTTTTGATTAAAAAATGTCTGACTTTTCACGGACATGTCTGACTTCCGCGTTTGCGGTGTCCTGATGGTGTTCGTGTGACTTCCGCGGAGATGTCTGACTTAACACGCCCGCCAAGTATCATACATATATATACAGTATATACATATACATGTACACAGTTTTTATTTTCTCAGCGATGAGGCTGATGCCCAAGCGGATTAACGTTGCAGATTTGGGGCGTGCATAGTGCAACGGTTTTGGTTTGTACTTTCCAAACCGATTCCATCTAGCTGGTGGTTCCACACGTGTCGTGTTTCTGAAGCAACTGGGATGATTGTGGGTTGCTAATCAGTGATTATCCAGTAAAAAAAACCTGTGAATGACATGAAATTTGAAGATCAACCACCACCAATGTTTGCCAAAAACTATAAGCAGTTTGTGCTGGTTGGCTGGTTGGGTGGTATAAACTGTCTGGTTTTTGAAGGTATAACACTAATCGCCAATTGGTTGAAGCCTATAACATCATAACCTACATAACCAACATCATATCAACAATCAGCGATCATTTATCTTTGTGTCTGGTTGGTGCTGCTTGAAACTTGGCAGCAGGATGCAGCAGGTGTGTCTCGCACCATGGCGACGTGCCAGGAGTTCTTCGTCATCAAACGGGGAACATTCCATGCCTATGCAGCCTGGCAGAGTGGGGCTGCAGCAGAAACCTGGGCGGGTGATCTTGAATGACGGTCAGCTATGGTTCATGATTGTTATTGAGTGATGTTTATGGTAAAATGCCGTTTGTTCTTGTTACTATACGGCATCAACCATTGTCGCTATTCGTGTTTACATGATTATATACTTGTTGTGAAGTATTGTTGATGTACCCACCATCAATGGTGAGTCTAGGTTGTCACCTGCCAAGGGCTAACCCTCACAGGGCTGAATCATATGTCTTCTTCGACAGCTTTCGAGGCCCTGAATTTTATTTGCACCTCAGCAGATCGAGAAACTGCAGCTGCAGTTGGGATAGCAGCTTCCAAAAAGGATCACATCGCAGTCCCACAACGGTAGCCAATCGCTTTGAGCCACCAGATTAACCAAGTTCTTTGTTGACCCAGCACCAGGGAGCTGGTCATTGGCCATCGACAAAAGAACTGCATTAAGCTGGTGAACACCATGAAGTGCATGATGGCTGCTGTTCACCAGCTGCTCTTTCCGTTCGCTGTTGGTACTTTTGGTGGTTGCTTCGCTGATCCTAGCCGTGATCAATTACTTTCGCCAGTATTGCCATGATCAACAAACTGTACTCAGCAGTATAGCTTGATCATTCACCTTTGGTGGCCATCATTGTATGACTATTCACCATTGTAAATCAAGCACGATCATTCATCAGTGCAAATCATTCCCCGCAGATTGATCAATGGTAATTATATAGTGATTATATCAACCAGTGTTAACCAATCAGCTTCACGATTCTAAACCGTCAGCCACGATTAATAGTGGCTGGCCAATCTCCACGATTCACCACTCTTCACCCTCATTCTTCGCCATCATTAACACCATCGACCCCCATTAATCATCAATTCCATCAACCATTCACTTGCACCAAGGTTACTTGGTACATCCCTACCCTTGGTACCTCCTTAGTACCCTTGGTACATCCCTTGGTACATCCCTTGGTACATCCCTTGGTATCCGTGGGTATCCCTTGGTACATCCCTTGGTCCCACGGCAACCACTGTGGCGCCACGCTGGGTCCCAAGGCCGACTCCACGCTCACCGAGGAGGGCCGGCCCCCGAGGTCGGCGGAAGCCACGGTGGCGCAGCTCACCATGTCGGAGCGGCGGTGGAGGGATGGATGGAGGGATGGGTGGGTGGGTGGTTGGACAGGATGAAGATGTGAATGATTGGAGATAGTATGAGGGATGAGAGATGATACTGGTAGGAGATAGTTCCACGTGAATTGAGTTTGTAATAGGTTGATCGTAGGGATCAAACTGGTTGAGGGGAATAGACTGTTGTGTGATATCAACTTCATTGGATTTTGATATATATATATATAAATAAAATAATATATATTAAAAATAGTTGATCATACCAACTGTACTGGTTGATCATAGGGGAAATGATCCATTCATGCGGGGGGTATGATGTTTGCTGATAAGGATAGGATAGAACAAAAGAGAACCATTGGGATATGCCAACTATAAAGGGCTGTTGAGGTATACAGTACATCCATGTATATCCATGTTTATCCATGATTATCCATGTATATCCATGTATATCCATGTACATCCATAGATTAATGCAAGAATTGCGACCCTAGTTGCCCACCCACGGAACAAGCCGGGGCTCTCTAGTTGGCCCTGATCCTCAAGCCTTGAGAGAAGGTCGTGAGGTTCATCCAGTGGATGGGCTTGGTTTTTTCTCCAGGAAGCACCGCGAAGATATGTTTTTTTTCCAAGTGGATTGATTGCTGGTTCCTCGTTTTTGCAAGAAGCACCTGCAAATCACAAAGTTGTTTTTTTCACACATGTTAAGGAGCACTTCCGGGAAAACCAAGAAAAACTTTGGGGATTTCTCGAAAGTGCAGGCATCACCAGTACACATGGGGATATACGATTCTAGAACCAACAGAGAGTCATACACGCAGTCAACTTTCAGCTAAGGGCCAGACGTTCCCAGGTCTTGAACCACATTAAATTGGCCTGGCAATACTGGTGAAAGATGGTCGAAATCACCAACACTAAAACTGGAGAAATCAGATCCATGCCCCTTTTGACTCGAACGCTTGCTTCCTTGTGATTTTTGCATTCCACATGAAACCACCAATGGAAACCATGCAATGACATGTTTGAAGCCAACAAATGAGTGGTTTTTCTGCCAGAAGTGGTAGCGCTGTTCCTTTTAAGAACGAACCGCCCATGCATTGATGAAGCCATTGGCAGCAGGAGAGGCTGAAACGAAAGCAGAACTTTTTGAAGAGTCTGCGACGGCCTCAGCGCTGCAGCGCTGAATTCCTGGCCGAGAATGGCAGAAATGTGAAGCCTTGAAGGTTTCGTCAACATGAATGCAAGTTTATTTAGGTGGGATCTAGGTGGGATCTAGCTGGGATCAGATGGGTTTTGTTTTTCAGATGTGACGTATGTCATGCAGGATGTCAGCGACATAGAGGCAGCCTGCTCTGCGAGAGATTGCGGTGATTTGCCTTGACTCCATGCTCCTCCAGACGCGTACGCTACCATGCGCTACTATCATTCATAGGCCTTATGACATGATCAGATCGGAAAGCGAACAGTAGTTCAGGCAATGCAGCTCATGTAGGTGACGGGTCTATAGAAGCAAATTAGATTGTAACACCATCATTGGCATTGATTCACCAGTCAACCATCAAATTATCCATCATTTAAGCGAACCATCAGTGAACCATTATTATATGATTTAATCATGTACCCATTGATTATCATATAGTTGTGGTTCACACGGGTTCACCATTTATTCACCAGATTGGTTCACAAGAGGCTGGGCCACACCCCACACGATGCGCGGAGCAGCTCCCAGGAATTGCCGAAAAAGCAATCAACTTCAGTCGAGGTGCAGCAGATTGATGATTGGTTAATAGATGATAGTAGAGGATCGTGGAAGGAAGATAGTAGATGATTAATAGTAGAGGATCATAGATGATAGTAGTAAGACCAAATATTGGCTCATCCATAGTAGATACATTGATGAATAGTTAGACTAAAGTGACACAGCAAATCCATTGATTGGTTGGCCTTGATCGGAATTGCGTGAGTTCCAATCCAGCTTTAAGGCATTTAGACCGAAGTTTCTTCGCAGTCTTTCACAGAGCACGTTGGATGCACGTTGGGGGAGTGGTTCATTTGTTAGGTCCATGGGTTTGGAAGGACCACGGTGTGCCCAACATCCGGATCTCCCAAGAATCATTGGAAGTCCAACTGTCAACAATTGATTTGTTAGCCATTTCTAGCTATCATTAATTGGCTATTACCGACTATTGATTTATTACCAGCTACTGTATTCATTTTTGAATAGTTCATCCGTATGGCTGGTGAAGTTCCCACAGCTCCCACGGTTGCCGACCGATTCTGACCTGGTTCCAGGCTGCATTCGCAATCGGTACGCTTGGCAACGACACCGAAAGGTCCCAAGGTACCAGCCTTTGGGCTCCGCCCAAGTGATTGGTGGCTATGGGAGTATCTAGATGTATCTAGTCTAATATGTGTGTATAATTGTATTTAAGTAGATAAATAAATAAACAAATGCAGTATATGTATTTGTATATAACATATTCCTTAATGGGGAAACCAAATAAATCAGCTTTCATAAAAAATCAACCAATAGTTTTTGGAGGTGCAGGATTTGTCGACTCCCTGCTAGAAACTGATTTATTTTTGGCCAGTTTTTTGGGAGGAATCTGGGAACTCCACATTCTCATTTTTGGATCATGAACAGGGCTGGATCATCTTTTTGGATGACTTTTGGATCATTTTTGGAAATTACCAAAACACACGGATGGAATACGTAGTGGCTCAATGCATAGCCAGTTGGACCTTTCCTTGCACTAGTTGAAGGTGAATCAGCCATTAGTGGCTATTCAGGACCATTCATTAACCATCATGAAGCATCTAATGGATGCTTAATTCATTTCTAATTGTTGAATGAAGTTATTCATTAACCATCATGAACCATCATGAGCTATAACTAATGAGCATCATAAAAAAGAATAACCATTAGGCATTCATCAATACATCAATTCAATAACTTTGCTTCTCCCTCTTTCTGCCAGGCGATGTCGGAGTGGGCGGATGATTTCAATCCATTCAAGGCGTGTCAAGTCGCAGAGTTGATGTCTGTGCTCGTGGGATGAGGTTGGCCTTCGAACCCCTGGTAGCCACCAGTTGTAACGGCTTATCGTGGGTCAAGGATCAACGGATCAGCGCACGTCTTAAGTTTTCCTTCCACTCCCAACATCCAAGCGGCTCCAGCAAGCATTTCAAGCATTTTCTATGGATTTCTGGGATTTGGGCAGGGTACAAGCGGTCCAAGGACAAGGAAAAGGGATCCATGATTTCGGACCAACCCGACATGGGTGAACTTCGGCAAGCGCCTGACATCAGCAGAGATGCCACAACGCTATACCGCAGATTGGTCGTAGGAAGCCAATGGAAGCCACTCATCCTCGTGGTCAACAATGATTTCAGGTGAGTGATTAGACCCGGCTATGACTGCTTACGGCTATAGGTCATAACCATGTATAACCCAAAATGGGTGAAACAATGATTCATGGGATAATCAGCACTGATTGAAATGACCATGGTACAAGCACTACCTTTACCCATCTTTACCCGATAGTTCGTTAATCATGGATGGTGCAGCAGTGCGATGGGCACAGGTGCTTGCGTGGTTAAGGCCCAAACCACCGGGTTCCTGGTTGGCTCTGAGTATCTGGGGGACAAAGCCACAGCAATCTCGATAGTGCATATGATTGCATATGTAACTACCAAAAGAGCATACGATGGTCAATTGTACAATGATATCGTTGCAGTGATTATCATAGTTCAGTGATGGTGAATCCTGGCTAGTTGCAATGCTTGATATTAAGAATAATCATGTATATATATATATATACATCATCATACGTGCAATCATAGTGATCATAATATAGATCTTTATACATACGTCATGATTTATAGGCTACCGGGGTATATCCCAGCTGCCGCAATCCCGGATGAAGTGAACCACCGCTGCGGTTCCATCCAGGTTCCTGGATGGGTGTCTCCGGGCGACGGAAGGAGACATGCTGTAGGGTTCGCTTGGGTGGCCAAGGGATGCCATACAGAGGGAGGTGGGGGTAGGTTACGATTAGACAGCTTGAAAATACATACGTATATGTATTTGAATAGTATATCTATATATACACGCAATATATAGAATGGGAAAGAATTCTCAGATGAGACTAGGTTAGGCCATTGGAATCTGAAAGAATTGGTTTCCAATGATGATTTGCCGCATGTGACTCTTGCAGTGTTTCCTGATTTAGATGTACATTGTTCATTGGTAAAGATCGGCATTCCATTGGTCTGACAAAACACATGTGATTAACAAGTCCAGTTTTGGTGATGTTGATGTGATTGATATACCAAATCTTCAAAATCATCGTGGTGTCATTGTGGTATCAATACTCGGCGATTTCCCTTTAAGAACGACCACCGCTCGGATGGTTCACGGGTGCCGAAATCATCGGAGGTCCCCATGCAACCTACATAGTTGGTACATTCCTCATTGTTGGTTCTTGTTCTCGGCTATGAACCCCGGATGAACCACGGATGAATCACAACCGTTGCCATAGTTGGTGTATTGAATGTTGTGGTGGGTTACCGTCACTTTATGATGCTCTATTAACTAGCTTGGCTGACCGCTTCAAACAACGGTATATCCAAGCTTTTATCTTCTGATCTTCACACCTCTCATTGACATGGACGAAAGCCCTTTAGATTTTGAGTTTGAAAGATCCAACACCTACGATTATCTACGAAGAGACTCCAAGTTGGGTGCAGACCGATGCTAAGTTTGAGTCGGGAGAAGAAAGCGTTCTAGGAATAGACAAAGCTAAATTTCTGGCACGTAGAAGTCATCGCACTCCACCCATTCTGTACGAACTTTGCCCAAAAAGTGTTGAAACTTCAGCACCTGAACACACAGAAGCCGTGGCTGAGCAGAAAGATCCCTGGTGGCGACCACCGTTGAGGACACCCTGCAGCACTGTGGCATCCAAAGCGGACTTTATGCAGATGGCCAGCTTTCAGGCGCGCCGTTGCTGCGGTGGCAGGTGGTTCAGGGATGTTCAGGGCGGGTGTGACCAATGGTGGCAGCCATGATGGCACCCGAGCTCGGTTGTAGTGGTGGATTGGCCTTTGCAGATTTCCAAAGCTGGTTGGTATGCAACATATCAGTCAAGTGTTATGGGATGTTATGGGTATAGGTGGGATCAAAGCTGTTTCCGATGTTTGGCTACTTGTGATGTTAGGGCTTAGCATCGACCAGTGGCCAACACATCATGATTTGATATACCTATCAATCGACCATTTATTCGACTTTTGTTGCCACAGGCTATGCCATATACCCGGTCTATTGGTTGGATGATGAAAAGGGGGTCTGCTGCAGAATCCCGACTGAATCAACCAGTACAAAGTAAGGACAAACAAAGATTCTAATGCAAGATTAAATAGTTATTACAATGTATACAGTATACTGTTGAATGTGCCGACATATGTATATAATTCCGTTTTCAGAGATTATTCTGTTGTGTTTAGAGATATTAGTGTAAGAAAACATACATGGCTTTTGAAGGTGCTAACACATGGTACATACTCTGTCATCCTGTTTGTTGCAGCTAATGCTCAGGGTTTGATGCTGATCATAAGCTGGTTATTCATCATTCTCAACCATCAGATCAACCATCAGACTAACGGTCAGATTAGCAAGCAAATTCAGTTCCACCATCATATTAGCCATCAAATTAACGATTCTTATTGGCTACTAATCATCATTAACCATCAGATTAACCATCAATTTCAGGTTAACCATCAAAAAATTAGTATTCTCATCGATAATTTGATTCTTTTTTGCCTTTTTTTGCGGCACCATTGCGGCGGTTGGACGCAGCCTTTCCATCCCTGTGCCCATCATCAGGTCGGAGACCGGGTGAAACTGCAGCCCGAGAAGGCACGGTTTTGGAGATCTGCCCGGGCCGGAAACGGATCCGCGAAAGCATCCAGCCCTGCTGAATTTTCTCAGCTCTTCAGCGAGCTTGAAAGAAAAAAAACATGGAAGAGATCCAGCTCTGAATCAAGTTCACTGTGAGGCTGTCACTGTGAGTTTAGCTCAAGTTCGCTGGTGATTTATGTGAGGGGTTATGGCTATGGGGTTTATTGATCCTGGATCTCCTATTGCATCTTATCCCATCATCATTTGCAGTCGATACTGCCATGTTCTGGCACTGTAGGTTCGTGTTTGGGTGTTTCCTCGTGTTTGAGAAATGGTTGCTTTTCTTGCTAAGAACCATTCGTCAAGGATGCGGGGTACAAATTCTGAATTGGTTTGGGGATGGGAATTCAACCATTTTCAAGGATCTACCCTGGGCTAAGCATCGAGTCTAAAAACATCCCTTCGCACAGATGATTTACCCAGGGTGGATCATTGAAAATGATATACTGGTTGGTGGTTTGATTCACATTTTTTATTTTCCCAAACACAATCATTAACACCTGGTTGGTGGACACGCATATTTTTCATTGGGGTGGTTCAACCACCAACCAGATGATCATCATTAGCCATTATAATCATAATTTTTACCATCATTAACCATCATTAACTGTAGGGGTGGTTCAACCACCAACCAGTATAAAATCCCTTCATTTTGAGGAAATTTTCACGCTGAATTACAATGAATCACGCAGCTGTCGGAGTTTAACAGCCACATCTTCGGCGGCAGCTCGTTCAGAGTTGGTGTGGGTCACGTCACACACCGCGGCTCCGTGTTTAAAGCAAATGAGCAAACCATTTCAATCCATCTTTACGGTCTATCATGGCTTGAAGCAATATTAAGGTTGAACCTTTATGATTGAATCGTGTATCATGATTCAAACAAATCATCATGGGGTTTGAGAAGCATCATTGTCAATTATCAACCATTGATAGTCATAAGATGTCATGAGTCATAAGTATCAAGCCCGATGAGCCATCCGTGACGAACCCATTCGGGATGGATTATATGAGTTCCATTGACATCAAGTGCGCATGCATGATTGGAGAGGGAGGTCAGCAACCAACTTATTAGGGCATGCCCAAAACAACGGGAATGCCTTGTGTGTGTGTGTGTGTCTTATATCTATTATACTTGCAATTGTGCAGTCTGAGAAGTCTGATACAGAGGGGTTGTTCTCAGCTATGAACCATCGTCGTCCTCATCCTCATCCTCATCCTCATCCTCATCCTCATCCTCCTCCTCCTCCTCATCATCATCATCATCAGCATCATCATCATCATCAGCATCATCATCATCATCAGCATCATCATCATCATCAGCATCATCATCATCATCAGCATCATCATCATCATCAGCATCATCATCATCATCAGCATCATCATCATCATCAGCATCATCATCATCATCAGCATCATCATCATCATCAGCATCATCATCATCATCAGCATCATCATCATCATCAGCATCATCATCATCATCAGCATCATCATCATCATCAGCATCATCATCATCATCAGCATCATCATCATCATCAGCATCATCATCATCATCTGGATCATCATCATCATCATCATCATCATCATCATCATCATTTGCTTGATAAGGTAGTTTTGCAGCTGAAAGGCAAGCCCAGCAATTGGTTATTCACTACAGGTGGTGAGACTATTGGAGTTCTCCTTTCTTATCATAGGCTATCGCGGGAAATAGTATTCATCAAGCAGCGTTTTAAGATCACTTCTGATGATTTCGCCCCTGCATCAGCATCAATGACCAACGACTGTTGACCTACTTGGCAATCTTGAAAATTAAACAAGATTGGATGGCTGGAATATTGCAGAGTTCTCTTCTTTGAGCACTTCCGGCGGCTTGAACTGTTGTTGATTTGACGGCGGGTTTTCCTTTTGAACCCCGCCGGGCCGGTCAGATCGGGTAAGCGTTCATATTTCGCCCCAGTACTCCGGAGCCAATGGGTTTCTCCATTAAGTTGATGACTTTGGTATGGCAAGCAGGTTTTACCATTGATAGATGATTTCTATTTGTATAGAAACACCAAGCAGCCAAACAGATTGTTGAATTTACAAAACCAATCAGTGATGGTAACAATGAATATGTTAACCATCAATGATCATCCGTGATAGTAAACGTGGGTGGTTCCCTACCAACCTGCTGATTTTCAAACAGGAGTTAAAGGTATCCTCACTTGTGGATGCACTCTGACTCCTACAAGTAGCCAGGTAGAATCCTCTATAGTTGGCAAGTATTCTCTTTGATTGTTGCTTATTGTCCTCAACATGAACCACAAATCAACCATTCAAAATCACCAGGATCACAGAGGGACGCGCCCCAATCATTCCCCACAAATAAATCCATTATACCAGTAAGTGAATCTGATTCATCCATCATTAATGTAGACAATTCACCTACCACATTGCTTAGTCAGTTAGAATCTCATGGTGAATCCGTTGCGCAAACATTCCTGGTGAAGTGGTTATTTTCTCAGCTGATTGGGTTGGATGATCACCGTGCGAGTCGCGCCAGGCAGAAGATGAAAACATCGGAATCGCCGGTGGACCCAGGTTGATCCCATCGCGGCCCAAAAGATCAAAGAAAATCCAAAACCATCCACCAAACTGGCTGAGCTAGGCCAGTTGGAAGGTTGAGATGTGCCTGAGATATGGTTTACTTATGGTTGAGCAGTGGTTGAGCAGTGGTTGTGGAGAGATTCCTAGCAGTTCACGGCAACTCTTTTAGTTGATCCCGCGGCACGTGATCGTGGTGTTCGCCTCGTTGAGGTGACGGAGTGCGGTCGCGATTGTGCGGGCCGGTACTATGTCAAGGCGAAAGGGTCGGGTCCCGTGCGGTGCTGGGAGTTTTCGGGACTGAGAAGGACACAACTCAGAAGAAGTGATGATTTCTGGTCGGGAGATCCTGAGGGCCCCTTCAGGCTTGGCATTGACCCAAAGTCTATAGATCTTCCGCAGTGTCTCAAGTCACAGAAACACGTGTGGCCCAGCGCTGCACGCATGGGATAAGACTGAAGGTGGTACACTCTTATCTGCTAGTAAGCATCACCCAAGGCGCGTTATCACGACTGGGAGTCCTACATCTATCCCATGAACAACATCAGCAAACACAACCATTCACCAAACCTTTGCCAACCCTAAATCACTCATCAACTACGTCCCTTCTTTTGATCCTTCACCATCGCTGCCTAAATCATCCATTGAACAACCAATCTCCAACCACGAATCAACTTTTGACCATTGATCTTTGGATCCCGAAGCTTGTTGGCTATTCATCCCCTATTCATCCCCTATCATCAACTATTCACCAGCCATCCACTCTCCTGAGCTCCCTCCAGAGGTAGCGCTGGTGGATCAACCCAGTGAATGGCTGGTGGGGGCCCCGCTCGGAGCCAGGTGGTAAACTGCGCTGTTTGTTTTGCTGCTTGGGGTAGCCATGGCAGCAATGGCCATCGATGATGGGATGGTGAAATGATGAATGCATAAGGCTTAGGAACCAACAAGAAATGGCTTACAAAAGCCATCAGATTGGATCGTGTGCATGATATCATTGACACTCACTGCCATCAAACACTCTAGCGTAGTATGCCTGTTGCAACGCTGTCCTTTCCTTGATTCCGATGATTGTTGGTGCGTTCAATCCTTACAGGAGTCGCTGGTCACACTCCTATTGCTGCTACACTCTGAGAGGAAGAACAGCAGTGGCAAAGAGCCAGCTGGCGTCACTATTGCCGGTGTTGTTCTCTTGGTTTACCCAGTATAGCCGATACTCACAAGCCATCATGATCCACTATGAATTCCTGTTCCCAATCAAACAAGCGGATTGGTTTTTATGGCTCCCGGATTCTTAGCTGTGCTTGAACCGCAGTTTTTTTGCCTCGAGAAATTATCCTCCCGTTGCGACCATGACCATGACCAAGACGCGCATGTTGAGGGGAGTTGCTCCTTGACTGTGGTCCTGTTGGGGTGGTGGCTTGGGGCGCTGGCTTACCTGTTGTGGCTGTCACGATGTCAGAGATGGAACAGGATGGAACTCCAGAGGAGAGTGACCATAGTGACCATAGTGACCATAGTCACCATAGTGACCTCCATCTTTTTAGGCTTTGATATGCTTTGATATGAATAAGAAACCAACCAGCCTCCCAGCAACGCGTTTTCGCGACGACTCAGGCCGTGTTGGCTGCCGGCATGTTGGCCACCTGTGCCTTCGTGGGCCCACAGGACCGGGAACTGACGAGACGGAGTACCAGTTGATGGTACGAGTGGATGGTTCCGAACAGAACCAGACGATGTGCTATTGAACAGTAAAAAAATCTATAGTAAATATAGTAATATGATAAATATAATATGATATGATATGAATTGATATGATATGCTATAATATACTAGAGAATGTTCTTATAGTTGTACATAGATAATGGTAGTAATCATGATCATGATTATAGTGTATGACAATGATAATGAACATAGCAACCATGGTTATGCTGATAACGCACGCAGTAGTACTACTACGACTAACAATGATGATAAATAACAATAATGATATATGGCAATGTAGGGTCTAATGTAGAATATATCACGTATTGTCATGTGTTGATATTGTTCCAAACAACCCTGAGAAACACTTCTGGGATCCCTTTCCTTTGTAGCTTATTTGTTGTAGATGCGGTTGCCGACCTGTAGATGTGATACGAGATTCTCGTGTACCTTGGTTCGGCTTAAGTTATCGCGAGCAGATCTGGCCACTGATTCCTGAACGATGAATCACCATGAGCAGTTCTTTATTCTTTGTCGGTTTGTAGATGAAACGGCTTTTCACCAGAAGCTCGAAACAATACTTGTATCGATTGTTGGCTATCACTACTATTGCTATTCACTTAGTAACTACTATGGCTACTATTGCTATTGGTAGCATTACTATTACTAATTATTACTATTACTATTCACTTACTTGGTATTTATCCTCTTAGTTACTCTTCTTAATTCAATTTCCTTCAATTTCGCCAGCTCAGCTAACTGACCAATCTGGCGCCAAGTCCTGGCAGCTGCGACCGTTTCGCAGGTGTCAGCACCTCGAGGTGAGTTGAGCGCCATGCACGCGGCGGGGGAGTACACGGGCTTCGTGCCAGATATGCAGTGCCCGGGCGCGACGAGTCATGGTGAGAAGGTGAAGTAGTGGTTGATTAGTGGTTCAACCATGGCTATGGGTCAAGGCTTTAACCAACCAACAACAATGATTAACGATAGAGGATAACAAGCAACTACTTGATTGGGTCAATATTAACAAAACTATAGGGTTACAATTGATTGGTGATTAAAACCATAACTAACAATTATAGGGGATATATATATATACATACCAACTGTAGGAAAAACGAGCTGGTTCATGATGCGGAATCAGGGGTACAGGGTGAACTGACCCACAGCCACATTTTAAACCATGGCGAATAGATGGTGAATTAGTGGTGACATGCCTAATGGATGAGGTAAAGTGCTTAATTACTGGTCAAGCCATGGCTAGTAGATGGTCAATTTGTGATCGAATCACGCCTAATATATGAGGTAATTAGTGGTTTACAGATGGATGGTTGGATCGTGATTGACGAATGGTTAGTAGAGGGCTAAGCATGATGATGGTGAAGGATGGTTGATAATCATCAATAAAATGCTTACTCATTCTTAATCATGGGTAATAATTGATACTGTAGTCATGGATGATGATAGTAAATGCATGGTGAACGATGGTTGATGGGACAATAGTAGTTTACCATTGCAGGAGATCATTTTACGGTCCTCTGTTTGGGCAGAGCCCGTGGCTTGGGCCAGCTGAGAGCGCCCAAGTCGGGCATCAAGCGCCCAGCTCACTTCCGTTCCGATTTCAACAGAGGGCAAAAAACTTGCCCTCGCTCCGCGAAAAGCTCCAAAACTTTTGTGCACTTGGGACACTTCGGACGCTTCTGAAAAACCGTAAGATGATGGTTGGGGGTTGTTGGAATGATCTACCGCGGTTGATTGCCATCCCAAGAGATGACAGCGGGCTTTCACTCTGGGGCCGAAATTCAATGGTCCAAGATGGGTTCCTCCAGTCACCCCAGATACGATTCTGACTCTGTAGCCAAACCTAGAAAGCATCAGACTTAGAGTCATCGCCACCATATCTGGATGTCTGGTTTCTCTTCAATTCGGCTCTTTCAACCATTCCAGGTTTGCGATAGTTATGCTCTTCATGAACCAAGCTGCGTGACATCTGTTGGGCGGACTGAGGCGCCGACAGCTCATGAACTTCGTCCTGGTGACCACCGCTGGCATCCCAGTCTTGGTGGCGTTGGGCTGCTACCTGTGGTACTTCGTGCCTCCTGTGGCAGGTGGTGGCGGTGGTGCCCAGCTGGCCGGAGATGTCGACGGCAATCCTGTCACCCTCGAGGGTTGGGTGAAGAGCCACAAGGACAACGACCGTGAGTTGGTGCAGGGATTGAAGGGTGAGCCTTACTACCTCATCTCCACTGCCGACAACATCAAGGACTTCGCTCTCCTGTCCGTGTGCACTCACCTTGGATGCGTCGTGCCATGGAACAAGGCTGCGAACAAATTCTGCTGCCCTTGCCACGGCTCCCAGTACGATGAGAATGGCAAGGTGGTGCGCGGCCCTGCTCCTCTGTCCTTGGCCTTGGCTCACACCAGCACCGTGGATGGCAAGTTGGCCTTGAGCCCATGGACTGAGCAGGACTTCCGCACTGGCCTTGACCCTTGGTGGAAGTGAGCCTCCAGAGTGTCATTTCAGCTGATAGCAAGTCGCGGTGAACAGCTGGATGATGCATTTTCCGATTCTCCAAACAGAAAGCGTCATGTCCAACCTGTTCAGCCCTGTCCATGGCCTTTGGCTTAAAGCGAAGTGCTTTGACAGCCGCATCGTGGGAGATGCACCCAAAAAAGGCTGCGAAGGGAGTATGTGGCAGCTGGACAAGAGCCTCAACATGTGTCCGATGGGAGGGTATGACCATCCCAGGACGTCTTTTGGGTTTTGGACGATTTCAAAGGTATGCAAAGGTCACCTTATGAGTCAATTCATATCATTTGATTTTGAGTAACGAATGGTTTCCGATAACCAGTGTTACATCAACCATCAATCAACCACTGACCTACTAAAGCATTTATTTACCAACAATTCACCATCAATGAGCGATTCAGCATCAAGTAAGCAGCATCATTTGCAGCTAATCAACTTCACGAAGCATAAAACCACCATACCATCAAGCATAAAACCACCATCAACAATGCACACCATGCATCAACCCCCGTTCACCACGGTTCACTGTGACAAGGTGGATCCAGAAATGCTGACCTTGGCCGAAGATCCGGTCGCTTGGCACTGGTTGGGGATGGTTGGTTCTGGTTGGGAGAATGTTTCCTGAACTTGAACCTGTGTCCCAGTGTCCATCATGCAGCATCATCGAAATCATGATTAATGACATTTGATGTCTTGACAGCTTTAATTGGGAAAATGATTTCTTTTGCCCTGGGAATGTCTTACCACTTCCCCAGATGTTTTTCAGGTGCAGTCTGTATGAGTTTACTCAACAATCCAATCTGTCCGCAGTTTCGCTGGGGGTCAGGTCACTTCCTGATGGTTACTGCAGTGTTCGTTTCTTGCAACTTAGCAATGTCCCCTAAGTGAATTTGGAGATCTCATCGTTCCTTTTCGAGAGGTTCACTTCATGAGACCATCGGATTCTACAGCGACAGTTTGAAAAGTCACCAATTTACATTACGTTAATCCTACAGCCGTGCTCGAAGAAGACTCTTTTCACCCGTCATAGTTGGCCTGGCGGACTAGGATGATCCTCCTGTTTTTCGCCATGAGTCTCCTGAAGGGGTGGCATCATGTTATATTGGTGCTACTGCGTTTTCATCGCATCAAAGTTTCATGGCATTGTCTGGCAATTTGGTGGCACTCCTGGTTGCTCCTTGGCCCCATTTTAAAGGGCTCCCCAACCACCAGCAGATGTCTACTCCAGTTGTTCTTTGTCGGATGGAAGCAGCGGCTGGTTCCAACCTGCCACCAGAACCTGATTGCGGAGCTGGGAAGTGGCGACAGTTTCGGGGAATTGTGACTCATCAGCAGCGGCTGGGGGTTTCCGGGTGGTTGGCTGGCTGATTGGCTGGTTGGCTGGTTGGTTGGTCAGTGAGGTTTGTATAATATCATGCCTCAACATGGGCTTTATGGTTTGGTTACGTTTGGTTCAAGTCTCAGGGTTGAGCTAGTGGCCTAGTGGAACTTCTGGTTGTGATTATTTACTTGTTGTGGTAGGAAAGGGACTGGGAAGAAGAGTTCCAAAAGATGAAGTCTCAAGATTCGTCCTGGAACTTTTACTTTCGTACCTCCTTGAGTCAGACTCTCAAGTCCACCCTTTTGTAACTAGCAGACACCACTTCAATTTGACAAGCTTGGTGGCTTCGCCGGTCCAAGCAATCCACACTGATATGATCCTACTTTTCAGACTCAAGGGGGCGGTACATCTTAACCTCCGAGAAAACTCCATTTCTCGCTTCAGGTCTTTGATCTACAACACTTTTCGCGAGGCGACAGCAGACAAGTTTCTGAATTCCGCCCGCCACAGTGTGGTTTTTGGGCCTGGAATCTTCGAGCCATCGTAGGATTTTCCGCAAAGAGTGCTTGCAGTAGAATCAAACAATCCTAGAACGATCGCGTTTAGTAGAAATTAGGAGGGAAATCACCCTTTTGCAGAGCACGCCATTGATGGACAAGCGCCAGTGTTCTTACTGAATTTTCAATCACCCCCCCTTAACCACTCTTGATGCCAAAGTGCCTAGGGTTGTTCGTGATTCCTGATTACATGGGTGATTAGACTTGACACGAAACAGCCAACGTTTGGGGATTTCAACCATTGCTAACCATCAACCAATAGTTGGTGATTAATCATTAACATCAGAACGTAATAAAACCCATCATCCCAGTGCCAGGTATTATTTCAGCTGCATAGTGTGGGTTTTATGCTGTGAATGGTGCAACCCTGATTCGTGAGTTCGTCTCTTGGAGGTGTTTCAGGTGGAGTCAGATTGCCGGTCGTGTAACTACTCTGGATTTTTGTTTTTTCTGAGTAATTTTCTGAAAGTTTCTGAAGATTCAAGAAAAGACCACAAATGACCATGAATGACCATAAATGACCGTAAATGACCATGAATGACCATAAATGACCGTAAATGACCATGAATGACCATAAATGACCGTAAATGACCATAAATGACCGTAAATGACCGTAAATGACCGTAAATGACCATAAATGACCGTAAATGACCATAAATGACCATAAATGACCATAAATGACCATAAATGACCATAAATGACCGTAAATGACCATAAATGACGACAAATGACCATAAATGACCATAAATGACCATAAATGACCATAAATGACCGTAAATGACCATAAATGACCATAAATGACCATAAATGACCATAAATGACCGTAAATGACCATAAATGACGACAAATGACCATAAATGACCATAAATGACCATAAATGACCATAAATGACCGTAAATGACCATAAATGACCATAAATGACCGTAAATGACCATAAATGACCGTAAATGACCATAAATGACCATAAATGACCATAAATGACTATAAATGACCATAAATGACCGTAAATGACCATAAATGACCGTAAATGACCATAAATGACCATAAATGACCGTAAATGACCATAAATGACCATAAATCACCCTAAATGACCATAAATGACCTAGATTGTCAAAGATCAGCTGGTGAAACAATACTGAACCTTTGGATTGATACGATCCTCGTTGCCCCACAGAGATCACCTGGAGAAGCCATCGCACACCGATCGGCCAGGCCACCTTTAAGGCAGTGGAAGAGTCCGAGGCCGCGCAACGCGCATGAGGGACATGCGCATGGGGGTACCTCAGGTGCGCAATAAACCAGCAACCAATGGGTCAATATTAACCAACCAATGGTTAACTAGCTGGTTAATGGTTAATGATAGGGGAGAACAACCAACAATAATGGGGATATACCAGCAACCAATATGGCGAGTTGGGTCATGCTCTTAACCATCAATAATGGCTTCTAATAACCAAGCAACTCATGGGAAAACAATGGTCAATGATGGAGAACCAGGGGTGCGGGGTTTTGACCCACAGCCATATAGTTGATCGATTTATCGTGACATCCATGTTATATATAGGATCCATATCTAATACTGATACTTGGTCCGCAATCCAGGGGTGCCATTTTGTCATAGGCACATCGTTGTTCGAAGATACCGCCCTGTGATCATCAACTAGAGGTTTATTCCGGGCTTGGTATCACCACTAGCGGATGTCTTGCTTATATGGCGGTTGAACAGCGTCCGGGCAGCGGCCATGCATGATGGGAACCCCATGTTGTTGACTGTAGCCTAAGGGGGTTAGAGCAGGTCGCTTTTGATCTACTCGTCCAGGCGCGAATTAAAACGAGAAAACATGAAAAAGATAGAAAAAGCAGAAGAACAAGAAAACTAGGAAAGTGTAAAAGTAGATTTGGTTGGTCAGGGCATACCAGTCATCTACGGACGTTCCCAGAGAACTTCTAAATAGAGAACACGGAAATGAACCGCAAACTGACGATACAAATTTGGAAGGTAGTGATCGGCTACTTCAATCTTGGGTGGTTAGTGTCTGATAATCAATATATTGTGAGCAACAGCAATCAAAATATATGTATATATAGCGGTAGAATCAATGGGAAGCATCACTACCATTGGTGGCATACAGCCCAGATCAGCCAACTAATAGCGGCTTACTAATATGCGTGTCCTATACTTGATGACGGTTACATCCTGATCCTCCACAAAGGTTCAGGCTGGTTGACAAGCAACTGAAGCCGAGCACCAGATGAGTGGTCTGCAATCGTTAGCGGGTTCATTCAAACCACACTGTGAAGTATCTGTCCGCAGCCATGAAAGAGTTCTGAAGGACGCCGGCTGTATATTGGTGTATGTTTGTACTCAATTCATTGGTGCTTACATGTGCAGGTAGTTTCACGTGTGTATTCAAACAAGAATACATACATGTTTATTTACACTGATATGATATTGAGGAATCATATTCAGGTATTCTACAAACTGTTCCATGGTCACAGGACGACTGAAAGTTTTCCAATCAAACGTGGCAGATTCTGCAAATTCCCTAATTTGTGTCTCACAATTTGTGTTTGACCATCCTTTTTTAGCAAAAACTGTTAGTATTATAAATGTACTGTACAATCAGATAGTATATTATATATACACTTTGGCAAATAGTAAAGATTAATGATAGTATAGTTATCTAATAGATCCTAAATTATATCTACTATGGCTAATGAGAATATTATGGCCAATAAACAATCTATACTATCAGTTCCTGGTTGGTGCCTGACAGATGGGTGCTGATGGGCCTCGGGGTCAGCCTCGGAGCTTAACATGGGAACAGCAGGGAAACTGATGAGACACGCTTGGAATCTCAGCTCCTTAAGCAGAACAAAAAGCAGAAACTTCCTGCCAAAGCAGAGAAAACAGGTAGGTTGCACACGTAAATCACACGTAAATCCGCACACCACCTTTCATTCCTAGTTGAGGATTCGAGGGGAATAGGTTTTTGATATTTGTTTTTTTGCTGCTAGTGGGTATAAATCATGGAGTACTGTGACTGATCAACATTGATTACGGTAACTTGTGCTATTTGAAATGGGTTGATTCACGTGCTTTAACAACCCCGGAAGCATTTGATCAAACATGGCATTAATCAATACCGGGGAGTGATTACCTCGCTGTTCAATCCAGTGACGCAGGTCTACGTCATTTCTCGAAGGCCGACCTCTGACGGTGATTGCTGGTAGTGGTTGCGGCTGATTCGCGTCGATGTTGATGGCAGGGTGGCTCGAGACAGCCAACACTGTGAACATTCTGAGATTTGGGAATGCTTCATGGAATTCTTGCTTGATACGATTGTTCTCTCTGGCCATGCATGGTTCCCCACCAAGATATTTCTGCACATCAAAGGTGCACCCATCAAAACAGGTTTGCGGCTGCACGAGCATACACGTGAAGTGACCATCCAATGCAAGGAGGGATCGATGTCCCTCACTCGGGTTGCTGCACAAAGAATCTGATTTTGGGGGTCACAGGGGTTTGCTGAGCTTTCGTTTGGAAGTAGTTTCCGATGTTTCCTCAACCTCCGAAATCTGGGAGGCACTTCAAGGCCCACTTCAATCGGAAGGGACATCAATTCAAGGACTGCCCTTTTGCCTCTGGTGGATCAAGGTGGCGCTAAATGGTTGGCTGCGAATGGCCAAGGCCTTTCTAGAATTGAGGACATCACAATAATTCCCTGAAGTGGGGAAGTCTGGAGAATTTTCCTAAGTTGACATGAAAGATCCAACAAATATGCAGGAACACGGACCTAATTACATCGATCGATCCACCAACTATCACCACACCTTGGGAAAGGAATTGAGCAGGGATCGCTCAAGGTGGACCGCTGTACATCCCATCATGCTCTAGAGGGCATTCAGCTCCATAATCATGATAGATTTTTTGAAACAATTGCTTATTCAACTTCTTTGTTACCATTGCCATGGCCAACATCAACCATTACCATGGCTCACCAACATCTTTCTGCGGTTCTTGTGGTTGAGCTCATGACTTGCTGGAGCCAACGACTTTCTTTCCATTCCTTGCACACAACTTCGACCTTCAGCTGGGGAGTTGCCCCAGAAGAGAATTCCCCTGGGGCGGTTTACCTCACGAACGATGCCGCGAACCACGAGATGGGTCAGAGCGAGAGCAGATTCTGAAAATGTGGCAGTTCATGGCAGGTCCAACGGTCCAACTCATCATCATGAAAGCACTGATATGGACGATATGCTTTGGCCACTTTGGAGGATACAGTATACATCAGCATACACATGTTGTTGGATACAGTACAGTATACATCAGTTACATCAGCATATATCAGCATATGGTGGTTTCTCAAAATTGGGGGCCCAAAAAATAGTTGGTTTATTACAATAAAATGACTATTGATGGATGATTTGGGGGGTCCCCTATTTTGAGAAACACCCATATATCAGCATACATATGTTGTTTATTTCAATGACTGCGCAGTTGTCCCCGCCTTTGTCCATCCTGGACCTCCTGGGTCCAGCTGTCGGCAGAACGACGGCAGAGGACTATTGCACTCTCTTGGATGAGGTGCCTGGCACTTGAGCACCTTTGGTAGCTCCAAAGGATTGGACCGTCAAGCAGTTATTGATCATTCAACATTCAATAACTGATCATTAGTAATGATCATCACTAAGATAGTTACTAGATTAATCACTAGATGATCAATAACTATCCTAGTGATGATCATTAACTTAAATAGATTGATCATGTAGTGATTAATCTAGTGATTGACCTAGTGATGAACCTAGTGATTCACCTAGTGATTAAGTACATGAACTTAGTGATTGGCCAGTCATTGATTTGATCATTAATCTAGTGATTAATCATCATTGGACCTAGTGATGATGATCGCACCTAGGTGATTGACCTAGTGATCAACTACATGAACCTAGTGATTAACCATCAGTGATCAACTACATGAACCTAGTGATTAACCATCATTGGAAAGCTGTTGGTCATGATGACGGTTCAACATCAGCGCTGTTACCAGCTGCTGTCATCCTCCGTCAGGTTCCAGCACTTTGGCCCTTGCTGCAAGCGGAACGCCGCTTGTCCTCGGCTGAAGAAGAATTACTTCTACCCAACAACAACAACAACAACGACGGCAACGACAACGACAACGACAACAACAACAGGGGCAACTAGTCAACAAACTATTTTTCACTATCATTTACCATCATGAACCCTGAATAGTTGCAACTAACCAACAAAACATAGAGGGATAGCATGGGGTAACAATAGGTAACATGGCAATGGTGATGGTGATCGCACACTCCAAGTGTTGAAGCTGGGCAGTTGCCGTCAGCTGTAGATCTTTTCGTGCCAATGAGTTGGTACGTCAAGTCATGTGCGAACTTAGCAAATACCAAGTGCACCCAAGTGCCAATTGTAGTAATGCTGGACAGTTGTGATCAGAGACGTTGTTTTGTTGGTAAAGCTCTCAGAATTCAGCGGACATTTTAAGGACGCTTTGTGGATGTTGGCGGATGCACCAAGTTGGTAATATTAGGTGTTGATTCTTCAGGGTGTTGATCCATCCCAGCTTTGGGGATGAAACGAACTGCAGGTCATGAGATATCCAAGGCCCCATTCCTTCTTCAGCTGCGAACCACTAAACTCTCAGAGCATTTTTGGTGAGCCATATGGGTATATGCTGTCAATAGCCATTGATGATTGTGGTTGATTCAATGGTTTCCAAGGGTTTGCACGTGTTCATAATCATTATTCATTGTTTATTCGCCATTATCAACCCTCAATAACTATACTGTTGAGCGATTTTAATCATTTTCCTTCGTGTTTCCCCGAATCCAAGGATGGGAATTGGCATGTAATGCCTTGGGCCTGTTTACATTCAGGCCCAGCATCCAGCAGCCCTGTGGAGCCGTTGTCAGACTGGGTAAAACACAGAGATGTTGTGCCCAGGAAGGATACACCTATATACCTACGCATTTGTATACCTTCACATCAGCATACCTACATATCTGCACATATGTGACACATCTCTACTTTCGTATACCTATTTCATCGATTCTTATCTGAATTGTATATGTATTATATTCTTTATGGATGCAATACATCGCAGAAATCTGCAAGGTCTTTGCCAAAAACAGCAACCAACAACTACCTGCTAGTACCAACCAACATAAAATATTGCCATAGATGTATCACTGGCCGCTGGCCTCACTTCGTTCTTGCATCCCAAACGTGTCCAGTCCTTTTCTATCGTTTTGTTTTACCAGTTGGCGTGTCAGGCTCCAGATTTATGGTTTGTTCCAAGCTGTTCCCCATGATCTGCCCTTTTCAGGTACTGTGAATGTGGCAGCCGCGGATGGCCAATTTACTACATCACAAAAAATTGACCTTGGTGGATCCTGTGTGCTGCAGAAATTGTGTCTGACACAGTACTGTGACTGTATCGATGTCGAACCGTCGACCTCGGTGGATTTTCCATTGATCCCGAATTGCTTCTGGCGCAGGCCAGGCGAGCTCATCATCACTCAGGGGGTTCAGCGCAAGGTGTGGAACGTTCAGCAGTGATTTACGATTTGAATTAGCATATGATCATGATTGAATGATGGTAATGTTGGTTGATAGCCTATAGTTGTTGGTCAACATTGAACCATGATGAGAACGTTTAATCAGCATTTACAATCACTTAGTTGGTTGATAGCTTGTCGTTAGTTCCAGGTGAATCACGGAGACATGGGGTTGTCCAGCAACAGTGGCGCCCAAAAGCACCCCCAAACTCTGAGAAACGCTAGTTAGGAGGTTACATTTCGGGTATACCCATCGGAACCTCCCTGCAAGTGTGGTACCTCCAAAGTTGCATGATACTTTTTTGGTGGAAATTCCACCATCCTTTTGGGGGCCGTAGGAATGGGTCAAGAAATTTTACTAGTAAACATCCCTCAATAGTGATGGTTGGGCATTTTTTTGCATAATTGTATTGTAACCATTAGAACTGTCACATTACTGTATTAGTCATGATTGCTCACCCAGGCCGAGTCTTGGTTCCTGACCAAGAATCAACTGACCTACATGGACCTAGTAGCGGTATACTTGGTTGTATCATATATCATGTTGTATCCACCATTATGATCACAACCAACATGTGCGTTACGTCCGTTGGGCCACATTGTTCACGAAATTTGATGCCTGAGCCGCGTCCACATCATGGCAGGCTGCCCTTTGGTACATAATCTTTTCTGGCAGTTGCGTGGGAGACCTGGGAACAGCGATGGGAGACCTGACGAAATGAATGTGATGCATTACCATTGCTGCCTGTTGGCAGCCACTACAAGGCACTGGCATCCAGTTGGATGCGTATTGGTTGACCAGTACCTAGCAGATAGCATCCCAATGGCCGCGGCATGGCCTCAACCAGTTTCTGATGTTTTCTCTTAGGCTTCTAGCTATTTCTGTATGCAGGGATATGCAGAATGTGCTGAGTGCAATCAATCCACAATCGACAAAGCATCCACAATCATATACATATGGGTGTTTCTCAAAACGGGGGTACCCCTAAATCATCCAACATAAATCATTTATAGCAACAAACCAACCGTAACTTCTGGGGTTCTCCTATGAATTGAGAGGATATCCATTTTGCTTTGCATCATATAAAATTTGCTGTGCATCTTTTTCGAAGTTTTCCATCCGTGATAGCAAGCCTTATTGGGGAGATCTGTAGTTTTCCGCTTGCCAACTTGGACGAAGTGCTGCTTGGACGCTGTTTCCTGTCCAACTTCTCAGGTTGTTTCGGTCAAGCAGGAAGGAGCTGATGGAAAGGTGCCGGGCTGGGGAAGAGTTGGTACCTTGTTGCCTGGTCGATGGTGGGACTGGTCATAGTCAAACCCTGGGCCTGGGCCTTGGGCCTTGCATGGCCTGCAAGGGGTCCGTGTTTGGCTTCGGTGCGTCACCACTGAACTCTTGCACTGCTGGTGTACTTCCAAATGCCAGCTTCAAATTTTGAACATTTCGCAACATCTCCCAACTTCAAATGGGAACTTCCAAAGGCAACGCATATGGGTGGTAGGTTTCCAGTGTTCCCCATCACCATAGATGTAGGTGTGTGCCATCCATAGATGTTTCCTGGGTTTACCATGGATTTTTGTTCAATGACATCTTGGCGGAGACCGAGTCGCCAGGAAACGGTACAAGAACTTTCAAAACTTCGTCGACCAGGCGGGGGAAACGGCGCGGCAGAGTTGCAATGATTTGGAGGCCCGGCAGGGCCCGGTGTTCAAGACGAAACGTGCCAAAAATCCGTGGCATAGATTAAACATAGACATGCGCAGAGCGTTTGTAAGAATTGCCTCTTGGACGATAAATCCAGCTTTTGGTAAACCACCACTAGTCAGGTCGCTAGTGGTTTACCATCGGTGGTTTCTTAGTGGCCTGGTCTCCACGCCATGTTTCTGCCGGGCATGTGAAGGAACGACCATTCTCAGACACACCCAGATGCTGATCTTTGTCGGTTGTTGACCATCCATTTTCAGAGATTCTGGAACCATTTAGCAGTGGAAATGCCACAATTTTTCATGTCAAATCAGGATTGATTATAGAACAGGTTTTGTAGGACGATGATTGATTATGCTAAACAATTGCTAGCTCTTGTTTCCTCTCATTTGTTGCCTCCCGAAATGCCATGTCATTGAACGGAGCTGAGTTGCCGACCCATCGTGCAAAGAGATCCGAAACGCCTCTGGATCACTCTTGAAAAGTCAATTTCACACATGATTATTGTGAAGTGTGTATGACGTTTAAGTTACATCATTCAAAGTCATGAAATGGATTCTGAATGATTAATCAAAGTAATGATGAGTCGTGTATGAATGTTGAATGCTAGTATCGCCGTACTCGTAGGATATATATATATAAATAGAATTTCCGTCAGCAGTCATCAGCACACCTACAACATGTAGATCTACTCACACATAGATAAATGTGGCATACCTACAATGCACACATATACAGACGGTCCATGATCATTCATGTTTATTCGGCCATAGACCTCTTATACATGTATAATCACCGTGAAGTAGATAGAGACTATCATGTTTTAATATCAACATATTCTATCATATATTGGATCTACTCCAGGGTTCTTATATATAGAATACTATATTTGAGTATTCCATATATATATATATATATATATGTGTATTAATATATACACACTTACACACACATATATATATATATATATTATCCATGCCCAAATGCACTGGCACCTGTGCACATTTCTTTCCATCATCCAGGCCACTTCGGTGAACGCTCCCTGCTGCGGGGTGGAGACTGTGCGGTACCTGAGGCACGGCACCGGCGCACCGAAGGAGTTACCTTTGGGACCTCATGGGAGACACCATAGGTGCATACATGTGAATGAGATGCTGTGTGCGCATGTGTACATATATATAGATATAAGTATTTGCCACGTATAAACAGATGTGTATATACATATACATATACATGTATATTATATACATGTACATGCATAAGTATATATTTTTGTGTTAAGGATACGTTTTTGTTGTGCACGGTGTGTTTTTTGGGTTAAATAGTGGCTCCCAGACTTGGGTTGACAAAAACGGAAGCAAGTATTGACAAAGACTCAGCAACGGTACCATGCATGCCGTTGTGTGGGATTCTACATATAAGTCACAAATTTATACACAGATATATGTGGCACACGCATCCACCATACCAGTTGCATCCACAATTATTTTAAAGTACATCATTAGAAGCGCTGGAATGACACCAACAAAAAAGACTAGTCGAGGTTCCAGGTTCCAATAGAGGCTCTGTTAGATGTCACTTTGCTCTACAACTTCTGTGCTGCATCCAGCCTGTCCACCTTCTGCGCCATGCTGACAGCGGCGAGGTTAGTGTGAATGCGGGCTCCGATGGTATGGTTTGTCAAGATCTCAGGACGTGTCAGGGTGCGCCAAGTCATGTGTGATCTGTCTTCAGTGGCTCAGATTGCTCTTGATAGCTTTTTAGATCTTGTTCAAAGGCGGGTGCTGTATCCTCGAACGTCGGTTTCTATCCTCACCTTTTCGGAACGATCATTGCAACTTTCCAGTGTTGGTGTAGCAGCCACATCATCCAATTATTGTTGGTGATTGATCGTAAGCGCCATGAGTGGTTCCTGATCTACTCTTTGTTGGTTGTTGATGATTCTGTGGGGCTGTAACTGCTGTCCCAAGTCATGGTCGTTGCCTTCCAAAAATGAAGAGTTGGGTGGTTGGGGGTCACCACCATGCGTGGAGCCCCTTGAGGTCTGGCCTTCGAGGGACAGGCACAATGGATCCCGAGGGCGTGGCCCAAGTTGGATGGCTTAATGCAATCGCTTACTTAGTGGTGGCTACTACTGCCAGGTCTGTCCACGTCTTTCAGTGCATAGAGAGGTCCAATGTTGTGACTTTGCAGATATGGCTATGGGTCAATATTAACCAAGCAACAATAATGATGGGAACCAGGGTACAGGGTGAACTGACCCACAGCCACATTGGGTAAATACATATTTGGGTATGCTATTGAGAGCGCCCTGACCAGCGACATCCGGCGACCAGGATTATGGTAATCGCTCTTCACTTGGTGCCGTCCTTCTGGAGGCTTAAACCTTCAGATTTGGATCTATACATTAGTTGGAATAAATAGGAATGGATAAATAGGAATTAGGATCTAGATTTGGATCTGTGGAAGATTTACCTTGCACGGTACCAAACTGCTGGATCGTCAACTGCCAGTCAGCAGCTGCACCACGGCTACTAAGAAGCATTTCCCATTTCGGACAGTCTCGGTTGGCTGATGGGGCGTGACTCCTCCTGGTTGGTGCTTTCTAAAACTCATGCCATGTACCACCAAGATGGGTTCCAAAGTACATTTCTGAACCACAGATTTTTGGTGGTTGGGGAAGCGGATTGCCCTGGTTTATGCAGCCCCTTGGTTTTCACTTGTTCTTGTTTGGACAAGGGATCGTGTTGGGGCGAACATCGCAGTCCCCGTTTGTACGTATCGTGCGGTTGTCTCATTCGTTGGTCAAACCTATTTCCCTCAATCTAGCAGAACTGAGCCATGTGAACCATGGATAAATTCCAGCTCTAGCAGGTGAAGCCTACCTGGCAGGTGGGATCATGCTCTGGCATCGACCTATCCTCCCTGGTCAGGCGATCCGCGTGCTCTTGGAGACCCTCATCCGCGACGGGGCTTTCGGAGATGGTGCGGAGGCGCTGCTGGGGGGTTCTGTGGTTGAGCTGGTCACTGGTTCAGCTGGTCACCATGTGGGTGTTTCTCAAGCCAGGGCTTGGGTACCCCCAAGTAGTGGTTGGTTTGCTACTATCAATTGTTAGTGAAATAGATGATTTCGGGGTATCCCGACTTTTTTAGAAACACATTTTTGAACACTTGTGAGCTCACTCCGAGGGTGCCATCCCCGTCAGCAACTGGTGTCGATGCGACTTCTTGAACTTATTCGTGGGTTGTCCACACGAACCAAGGGCAGGTAGTTGGTTTCTCTTGCTTTCAAATTCCTAAGAGCTGCAACACACAGCAAGCTTCGAACCCCTTGAAAATATCCCTTGGCTCAACATGCAGTTCTTTCCAAGTCGGGCATAAGCCCAGCTTGGTAGTTCGGTGCCGTTGGGAGATCCTCCTGGTGGGGCGGGTTCCCAACTGCCTCGGTTCACCGAGGCCCTGCTTCCGAACGTACAGAACCTCTCCAGCATGGAGCCGAGAGTCGCAAGGGATGATCTCGGGGTCTCTGGTGAAACTAATCCGAGCATGGGTGGTTGATGAGAGATGATGAGGGTTGATCATGATCAGGGATGGGTACTTATGATGTGCAATGATGTGGTTAGAGGTTAACAGCTAGTGATAGATGGCTCGTGGCAGATTCGAAATGTAACCTGTGTATGAGCCGTGGTCCACTTTTTGGCTCGCCAGTGGTATGATGAACACAGGGCGAAATAGACACAGAACACCAAGTGCCGGCTTGTCCGCCCTGGCGTGTCGTGAAGATCCGGATCCATTTTGTACATCGTGCTGGTCGTACAGATGCAGGATTTCAATGGATTTCATGAATGTAAATATGCAGCATGAATTGTTTCAATGCCTATGTTTCATGATCCCCAATGCGCATATCTAGAGATGTATGTGTTTGTTCACACATCGGAGTAATTACATGTAGTTGTTTTGTTTTGGATCATGTCGTTGTGAATCTACGCAAGTGACAATCGGCCACCCAGCAGTTGGCGTACACTTGGCAGAGGTTATTTCCTGGGTTATCATCAGAGGGTCAGAGGGTATGATTTTAACTTTACCAGTTCAAAGGTTCAGACTCAGAAGGTGAGGCTTGGAGTCTGGGAGTGACCACATGGCACATTGACACTGTACACGCTTGGGAGGTTCTTCGTGGTCGACGGCTAGTGCCTGAGTAGGTCGTAAGATCGCTGGGAGTGCTTGAATGTCGATGGCACTGCACCGACTGGTGAGCTGACCCAAGTAGTCTTCCATTGCCAGAGCAGAGGCTACTTTCTATGGCTGAGCATGGCTTCCACATGTGACACACGGATGATAAACACAAAACCAATCAATGTATATGGCTGTGCTAGTTAGCCAGGACACAACGAGAGCTCATTGTACTGTATGAGTTCAAGCATACGAATCTTGAAAGCAAAAGTCCACAAAGACAAATCTGTATCCTCACATTCTTGAATTCAAACAATCACATTGTTGAACAACATGCAACAATTGATAAACTTAATCATATCATCCAGAACCAGCTTCGCCCCTGGAAACAAAGGCATCTGCCCGTAAAAAACTCAGTCTGACATCAAAACAGATATGGGGATGAGATGGGTCACAACCAATTGTCACCAAACAAATGTTGTATGAAAATCTCAAAAATACCAAACTTGGATCTTTATTGCATATTCCTCAGCATTAAGCTGACCACCACTAACCATCATCATCCTTCCTCACCGTGGGTTAGTGATGATTCATCAACATGCTTGGTCACATTTAGAATATTTAGCAATGGTGAGGAACACCAGTTGAACATCATCCCAAACTGGGTCAATCTGTACATCAAAATTCCTTTCTCATCTCTGGCGCAGGAGTACGAGGTTGCCAAAGCCACTCGGCGAAGCCGTGTGCTGTCTGCCGTGGAGGACCACTGGGGAGCAGAGCCAATGATGGGCGAAAAAATCACCAACGGCCATAGAGCTCTTATAGAGTTCTTATGACTCCTTGAGTCATGAAGTTCTTTACAGAGCTCTTATAGAGTCCAAAGTTCTTTTATGTTGTCCCTTGAGTGATAAAGTTGCTACATGTTCTTAGCACCATCATGGTACCAGTACTGAGAAGTACCGAACACTAACGGAGCCATGATGATGTCCCGAGCAAGTAGTTTAGTATTCAGCATGGACCTTGGTTTACTGTTGCTCCGTTCGCTCGGAATGGCTTGGTATTGGCATAATTAAGGTCTGTTGGGTTGATCTGCCATGGACTATGGCAAGCTGGTCATGTTTGGGACGATAATTGTTAATGGAATAGCCATGGATTTGTCGAGTAATTCTATAGAAAGATAGAAGAAGCACATCTACATCTTGTCAATCGGGAACGGTATTTTTCATGGCTCAATCTCTCTCTGTCTCTCTCTCTCTCTATCATTCTGGTCCTGTTTCTTCCTTCCCGGCTAATATTTCTGGCTACCTCGAAAACACTTTGATACTGCTGTGCTTTGGCGCGAGGATATCCCACGTTCTCACCTTCAGAAGGCCCGGAGAGGTGGATGGCAATGAATGTTCAACAGCGGTGATGTGCAGAAGCATCAGTCACGGATTTTTGCGATCCCTTGCGGATCACTTTGGGACTGATTTGGAGTGCTGGGGGGATCCACCATACAAAGGGGATCTTTCAAGTGCGATGACACACAAACAACTTATATGACTGGCATATTTCAAGTGATAATCACTGGTCAATCTAGCTATATGACTATTCTTTGTTTCAGTGGTAGTTAATGGTTATAATGATTGGTATAGTTGCTTGTAATATGACGTTTATATAACCAGCTGCTTATTGATTGGTATCAACGAAAGCAATACCTTGGGAGTGCCATCATTTGCGGACACCGTGTGCAGTGATATCAAATGTTGGGACGACACGTGCCGACTTCATATCCGTGCCCACGTACTCAGTAGGGTTCATGTTGGGCGATGGATATACTTCCATGTTCTTGTTCACGTTTTTTGTTCCCTGTTGGGTATGGATACCACGCCCCTAGTTTGCTTCTTTTATGCTTCAATATGTTTCAATGGTATTTGGATACCCAAGAGCTGTTTCAATATGTTTCAGTCAGTACCTTGATGCTTCAATGATTAATATCAACCATCAAACATAGGAGATGATCATCAACAATAGTAGCGAATATGTAATGCTATTGTTGATTATCATCCCCTAGTGTTAAATAGATGATAATCAACAATAGCATCAATGGTTAACATCAACCATCAAACATAGTTAAACATAGGGGATGAGAAACAACAATAGACCGCCAGACTGTTGTTGACCCATTCGATTCCATGATTGTGGACCGCCAGGTGTGCTTGCTGGGCAGCGGCGGCTTCGCCAAGGTTTTTCTGATGGAGGACGTAGCAACATCCAAGAGGCGGGCGACCGGTGCGACGGCAGGGACCACGGATGGAGGTGCGGTGACGTCAGGGGATACGTCAGGGGATGCGTCAGGGGATACGTCAGGGGATGAGGTGAAAGGTAGGGAGGAGCAGCTGAACATGGGTTGTTAACCATATATACTACATATAATATCAAGTAAGATTTGTAAATGCAGATATATGTATGCATGTGCATTTGTTATTCTTATCATCGCTATTTGGTATGTGCATAGGTCATACGTATGCTGAGGGTTGGATATAAGCAGCCATGCTAGGGGTGTAGCCAACAATGATACGGATCTGACCACCGCTCACGCTATAGCACGAACTGGCGGAAGCAATGGCAGGGACGGTTTCGGAGTGCCCATCGTTGGAAACCATTCCCCTTGTGTGATCAAGTAGGTCAATCATGTCAATCCCTTCCAATCTTCCAGAACATCCTTTGGCCTTCCCGGCAAAGTAGAAGGGACGAGCTTCTTCAACCATGACTTGAGTATCGCTATCACCCAACAGAACCTGTCTCGTTGAGTTTGGCGACTGACAGTGGCAGAGTATCCTACCTCGTTGGGTAGAGTCATTCCTACAGCCCGTTGTACCAACAGAAAACGGGGGAGCTCATTCTGGGAACTTTTTGGGCTGGTTGGAAAAAAGGCCTGAAAGTAGGTGAAGATCATCTTCCGTCAAGAAACCAGGATACTCTAATATGAGCGCAGAAGGGTTCGACCATCACACATCTATGGTTTCGTCAGACGTCAAGTCAATTTGTCATCACACGTCAAACTTCGAGTCAATAGGTTTGATTTGTCAACATGGTCCGACTTTGTTCACGTTTCGCTAGCGTGGGTGAGATCAATATGATTTAAATGGCTGCATGAGATTGTCCCCTTCATCCTGCAGGGGTTGCCCTGGAGTTGGGGATTGCACAGCCACACAGCCTTCAGGTATGCACTGAAGTGCATTTCCAAGGCGTGGGCATTGGCAAATGATTGAGGTTGCCGGTTGGCCTTCGATGAACCTACTGGGTAGTATGGCTGGAATCCTCGTGATGACATAGGACAACGTGTTTTCCCAGAAAGAAAAGGCGGACAGCAATTTTTTGGCTGATGTTTCGCATCGCCAAGTGGGGTGGGGTAGGGTGGGTGGTTTGTTCCATGGCTCACAGGTCTAGAAAGGGTGTAATGACTCATAAGTGGCTGGTTTGGCCTCGAGGTATCATTTTTTGGGCAGAAAGGAACGCTGAAAGCCCGTGCATTTTTTTGCTTTGTAGCCGTGACCCATTGTATATGTAGATGTAGTAGGTCAAGGATTGTTCTACAATAATATCCTGCACATATGGCGTATTCGAGAGACCATTTTTTATGATCCTTTAGTATCTTTTATTTATGGCTCCTAAAAAACTAAGAAACAAGCAAAACCAAAGATTTCGAGAAGAATCCCCATATACCAACATTTGTCTAAATTCTTCACTTTGTTTTTTCTCAACACGTCCAACAATCAGACACCATTCACTCTGTTTTTTGGCTGAATATAGCCAGCTTTTTTGTCTCTTGATTTTGATTCTTTAGATCCATGTTGCTGATGTTCCAATGTAGCAATGCCGCCCATGGCTTGGTGGCGAGAAGCGGCTGGCAGGGCCATGTGGAAAAACACGATGCAGTGCGGCAGGCGCTGGGGGGGCGCCTTGAAATCTGGAGTCCCAAGAAACCGTTGGGGGAAAATGGCGATGAAGTGGTTCTTGGGGAAATCGATGACACTTCATCTGTGGAAACCATTGGAAGAATGATTCTGCAGTTTCATACAGAGACCGGTGTGACCATTGGGGGCAGTCAGGCTGCTAGGTTTGGAAGCTCAAAGAGCAGGGTCGCCCGACAGGGACACCTTTAGTGATGAGCAGGCTCCAATGAAGTGAAACATTCACCATAACACGGACTTCCAATGACTTCCAATGACTTCCAGAATGACTTCCAATGACTTCATTTTGCATCATTTTATTCGACTAAACTTTGATCTCCTGGGGCCCCGATGGAGTCCCACAGTCCCATGGAGCCCACGGGTCAAAACGATGCAGCGCAGGTGTGTTGGGAGCGCGAGATGCTGATGCTGGTCAGCCTGTCGAGTATCATCGCTGGACATCAATGACCCCAGCTGTTGATGTGAAGAACATCCGAATAAACCACTCCCAGCTGTTAGTTGATCAACCACTAGCAAGAGCTCGCTTGGCAATTTGGAGATGGTTGAGATGAGTTCGGAGATTTACGTCTCCAACCACCCAAGATTGATCATGTTCGTATATCTTAACAAGCAATTACAAGTACCATGGCAGTGAAGTTGCGGTGTCCCCCGGCTTTCTGAGTAGCGCTCTATTTCGGGGAGGTTAATGATTGAAACCATTATGATTCATTCCATATTATCAGCCATGGCTACGATACATAATAAAAATGAATGCTATTCACATTTCACGAGTGTTTGTAGTATAGTGTGCTATACATATACACGGCACTAATAAATCGATACTATACATTTAATATACCTTTGTTTTCAAATAGTGTATAATACAGTAATTAGTGGGCCCCCAATTGATTTGTGCTTCGGGTTTTCACAGGTTGTGCACCAGGTAATCGTGGGTGTGTCGACTGTTGCGAAGCATCAACCATCACTGGAAGGGAGCGCCTGGGAGCCGTTCGGGATATCCCATGGTATCCCGTTCTAACCCTTCAAAGGGGGAGATTTGGAGCTACCAGGAGTAGTGCAACCATGGCAGACCATTAGATATTGTCAGCATTGGCTATCATCATCACAGACTACGGACTATTTGTGACCAGCCTTCGTAGGTACTGCAACCATTCTCAATCGTACGACTCCTTGACCATGAAAGATCACACTTATCCTGACCAACCATCACGAACCATCAACCATTAACTAATCATCAACCAATCATTAAGTAATCATCAACCAACCATTAACTAATCATCAACCAATCATTAAGTAATTATCAACCAACCATTAACTAATCATCACCCAATCATAAAGTAATCATCAACCAACCATTAACTAATCATCAACCAATCATTAAGTAATTATCAACCAACCATTAACTAATCATCAACCAATCATTAAGTAATCATCAACCAACCATTAACTAATCATCAACCAATCATTGAGTAACCATCCACGAACCATTAACAAAGCATCAACCATTCACCACCCCATCACCGGTCTTAGCAACCAGCCTTGGCACTTCCCACGGTGGCTGCCAGGTCGATAGCCCTTTTGTGATTCGTTTGGTGCGATCCTACAAGGACGGACCCGGGGACCCAACGGATCTGCTGCTGGGAGTCGGGCATTTTGCGTTGCTGAGGAATGGCCAGGTGGATGATGATGACCAACCAATGGTTGACTAATGGTTAACTATAGGGGTTAATAAGCAACAATAGGGTATATACCATGGTGATTGATGATGATGATGATGGTGATGATGATGATGACGACGACGACGCTGTTTTTTTTTACAAATGCTGATAACTGGTTGATGAATAATTATTTGATTATTGGATGATTGGATGATGATTGGTCGATGATGGTCGATGATGATTGATGATTTTTGACAAATGCCGGCAACTTCTTGATGAATATTCGATACTTGTTGACGGGTTGATGGATATTGACGATTCTTAGTGATTGGTCGATTGTGATGAATTCATGCCCATTCTCGATGATTATTGAATCCAATTTACTGATGGCTGCGCTGCAGTTTGCTCGGCGGTTGTCGGCGTTGTCTTTGCCGTTGACTATTGGTTTGTAATTTATTTCAGTGGTGTCTTGGCACAGCCAAATGGTTCGGCCTTCACTCGGGTCTCACTCGTGAGACGAATGTGCCAGAGAGGTAGTAGTGGTCGATCCAATTTTGGAGAAGCTGCTGAGAATGGTTGATGATTCTCATTGATGTTTAATGATGACGAATGATGGCCGACAATCACGCTTGAATGCTTTTTTTTCTGCCAGTCCCACTTTTTGTAGGCTACCCATTGGGCATGGGCTGAAGCCAGCGATGGGAAAAGATACGTTTGAGCTCAGGAATCAGACAGCATTTTGGGGACAGAAGTCAAGAGCTAAATGGTTTGGCAATGATGATTGACAACAGGAATCACGGGCGAACCAAATGGTTGGTCAAGACAAATCAGCAGGAATGTTATGATAGCATTTCCAGGTGGTCGGTTAAGACAGCACTGGTCATTAACAGAGAGCAACAACCCTGACAATACTTGGGATGATCGAAATATATAGGTATATCCATAGACGTTGGGTAGCCAATATCACCTCAAACAGGTGAAATTCAAACAGAGAAACCACTCCACCACTGACCTTGCTCTATTCCAAGAATTGGGGGATGGAGATTCACGCGTGTTTTGCTGATGCTTCTGTAGTGATGGTTTTGGATTCTGATTGATGATCAGCCGAGTGCAGTTTCTGATGGCAGTGAATGGCGCCTGCCGTACAGGGTGGGGCAGACAGGGATCTCAGAAAACGTGGGGCGGTGAACCTAGAAGAACAGCAGTTTCAACTGACAGGGTGTCGCGTTCCAACACTCAAATCTTGATATCTCCACCGCACGGTGCGGTCAGTCGAGACGGTGCTGTAACGCCTGCAGATTTCGCTCCCAAGATTGAAGGATGAGATCTTTAGTGTGACAAGGGATTTGGATCCAGCTGATTCCAGGGAGGCTACCGGGTAAGTATACCATACATCTAACAGTTGTTGCCTGTTGGTGCATTAGCTAAGTCATCATATCGCATCATGAACTAAGCTGTTATTATCCAGTATCATAGCCATGGGAAACCACCCACCAATCCTGGAGTCTAAGCTTCCACAACCCAAACATCCATAGATATCCAATCATTTCCAACTGAGCAGCCAGGGCTTGGAAGAAGCAATCAAGTAGGAATGCAACAGCTTTCACTGCTAAAGAACTAGGACGAGTTGTGCCATCCTTGCACCCCCCCCCTGGGCACCCCTTCTGTCCACAAACAAACAACAATATGTGGAGTTACGTGCCATCTGGGTTGGTGTATTGGAGAGCATCGCAAGTTGGCGACTGCAACTTGCAAACAGCAATTCCAAGTGGCAGCAACGCGCTTTGGGTTTGCTGCTCAAGTGACCATACCTGGTCCCTCACACCACATGGCGGGGTAGTTGGCTTGCTTGGCCGCTTGCAGGATGCTGAATTCATATACATTTTGTTGGAGGCTGGGAGTGCTGGGAGTGCTGGGAGTGCTGGGAGTGCTGGGAGCGCTGGGAGGGGTTGGCACCACCCTTGGATTTGCTGAGACGATAGGTGTCGAAGTCCGAAGGGTTCACCCCTTGGCGTCAATGGACCCCAGTAGGAGCCCCCACGCGCCGGGTGCACTGTGCACCACTGTGCCGTCGAGGCAGCCCTTGGGGGAAGCCTTTATCAGGCAGGGGAAGTTGCGCTGAGACCTTGCAAGGAGATTCGCGGTGCCGAAGGAAATCAGTGATCCTTTCTCAGGATCTTGATAGGCGTATTGGCTGCCAACAGAGATGGCGCAGTGGGGTACACTGAAGCAGTTGGTAATGTCTTTCCGTTTCAAATGGAGAGTAAAACATAGTAAAATGTAGACTATTGAACGCATGATAGAAAAGGGGTTTTGCAAGAGACACAGTTTCCAACACAAAACCATAATCAGAAATTAGGTAGGTAGATAATGGACTTTTGGCCCAGATACAGGCACATAGCGTAACATCACACAACCATTCTTAACCATTAATCATTATTGAGTCACTACTAGGCCATTACTGAGTCACGTTATAAATCATCATCTCTCCACTATCAACAATTTTTGACCATTGATTCGTTGTTATCAACCACCATCAATCATTATTTGCTCATTGATTCGTCGCCATTATGAGCCATTATCAACCATCATGAACTACTAATTACTTAATCATCATCAACTTATTTCAATAATCGTTAGTTGATGATGATTAAATAGTGATTGAAGTATTAACTCGTTAATCATCATCTCGCCATCAGTAACTCGTCTAAACCCTGGCAGCCCTTCCGCTAGTTCCATCCCTGGGCCAGTTGATGACACAGAAACCAGAGGCACGGATGGCACTGCGGTTGGATCGCTGGGAAAGTTGGTGGTTCGGGGTTATAACTGCTACTAAATGGCTAATGGTCTAGTGGGTCATCTAGGGGTTAGATCAAGGCTATACAGGGGGTACATGAAGGTTTTGTAGGGATTATATACAGGTTAAAAAGGGGTTATATAAAGGTTATATAGGGGTTATTAAATGGGGTGCTGCTATAGGACTATAACTGCTGTAAGGCTTATATAAGGTTTATGACCGCCACAGCAACAATAGTGGTATAACAAACGACTAGTTGCTTTTTCTGAGTCACCTCGATATCAGCACATAATTTGTTTGCTGACATTGACACATTGCTGGTTGATGGACGATTTTTTGAAGATAGGGGTTGAAACCAACAACCAGTCAGTCGTTGATACCGAAACAAAACTGTGATAGGAAAAACAATGAACAACTATTGTTATTTGCTCTTGTTGGAGGATAACCACAGGTGGTGGACTTGATTACAACTGTTGGTTTCACATCCACCTCCTTGATTGGTCACTATTGTTTCCATGCCAGAAATCTTCTTTGCTTGTATCAGCCAGTGCTGGCCATTATTCACCACCCCACAGCAACTGACAAACATCGCGCGAAAGCAACATCCACGGTACATTTGTTCATCTTTGAGTTTGTAAACAGATGATGAACAGATGTACGCAAATAAATCATCATTGTACATTTTGCTCATGAATCTGGATGATGTCGATTTTTCGATCTGATATGTATGGATCACCGGAATCGGACTGAAGGACTTTTGGATCATGGTGGGCTCTCATGCCGGCATGGCCCACCCATTGGCTATTCCTATTGTCATCCCCATTTTGGCTGTTGGTATATGGCTGCTCTATGTTATCCCCATTGATATTCCTATGCTTGTTCCTATGGTTTGAACCATTCCTATGCTTATTCTTATGGCGTCCTATATTCAAACATGACTGCTCCATGAGGGTCATGGTGCACAACTCACTGACCGAGGTCTTTTGTGATGACCATCCGAGAGGAAGCTCCACTGCCTTCTTTGCCGCTTGCCATTCACTCCACGGCAGGGTAAAGAGATATGACTCAGATGTGATCAGATGTGTATGTGAATAGATGTGATGGTCTCTCAAAATAGGGGACCCCGGGGACCCCCAAAACTGGATGGTTTATCACTGTAGAGGCTTAATATTGGATGACTTAGGGGGTCCCCTATTTTGAGAAACACCCATGTAGATATAGTATATGTACTTCATACCTGAGAGATTGCAATATTGGGTTTTCCACGATTACTAGGCCAAGCAACCAGCTATTGGGGTACACCATTTTGGACCCATATGAGCAGATGTAAATATGAATGTATGTGATTGTATAATAATTGATTATACGCTTCACAAGATGTGTTTGTACAAGTCCATTCATCTGCATGTAGATTGTAAATATCCTATCGAAAAGAGTGCAGCAGTGGTAAAAATCCCAGCATCTCCATGCTGAGATGTTTACGTTAGCGAACCGGTTGCTTTTTTGAAAACCATTGCCGCATTGCCGTGTTGAATTCAGCACGGGATATTTGAGACTAGAAGTAGGTGACTCTTCATGCTGGCGGTAGACAGCATTGCCTCTCTTTTGCAGTAAAACGAGCTTCTTGAGCAAGTGATAGGGAACAAAAGATAACTCTTACTCTTGTGATTCCAACCTTCCTACAGCCCAGGAAGGATCGCAAAATACGGATCAAAGCACCGACCCTTCATGGTATGCGGATCTTTTTAGGGTGCACCAGCTGAGGTCGGCTGCATCATTGCTGCCCTGGAACACATGCATGACAGGCGGTGTGAGATCCATCAGCGCTGGATGACCAGCGGTTTCGACAGCTGGTGATCTATGGATGGTTTATCAATGACCATTGCAGTAGATATCACGAGGTCATCACCTGACCAATTTATATATATATATATATATACGCAACATACATATATACACACAACATACATATATCAAGGTGGATCACCGGCTGTACGTGAAGCATGGTCCCAATGGTTGACATTTGTTAACTCGTGAATCTCTGGGTGATGAATGATGGACAATCATGGACATCTAGTCAAGTTGAATCAAGTGGGAAAAATTGAATCCACCATCCAGTGGTCGATAATGTTAATGAATATCATGGTACATGATGGTTAATGATTGTTCAAATTTTGCCAACTCCAAAATGATACAGGGGGGTTATTGTGGTTTATTGATATGGGATCTATCACTATACCATGATTATTGCACATCGCTACTGCTAGTGCCTCCTGGTGAACCTACTGCTTGGAGCCAATCCAATGATGGTTACAGCAATCCTGATGAAAAGAACATGTTCCCTCCAGCCTTAACGTTCGCCCCACCACATAAAGTGCCACTGCAATGGAGCATGTTGTACAAGGTCGAGATGGCTTGGACAAGTTGCGAAAACACTGGCTATACGCAGTGATTTATGGTTTAGGGTTTTAGGGTTTTTGTTTTAGGGTTTTAGGGTTTTAGGGTTTTGGTTTTAGGGTTTTCGGGTTTTGGTTTTAGGGTTTTAGGGTTTGAGGTTCAGGGTTTGATAACTCAGAAGTCAAAAAACAATGGCCCTGTGCAGGAATTTGAGCGTTGGGATATGTTCTCAGACCCATGCGGGGCAAACCCTAAGGCTCGGGCGAACATGTTTAGTAGGGGTCAATGATGCTCAACCCTGGTTGAAAAGAAGGGGTTGATGGATGTTGATGTTGGTTTCTGGTGGTCTGAACAGCTTCGATTTCCATGCCTACCAATTCGTTGAGTGGGGTTTTGCCAGCTACAATACATGGAAATAAGTGGAACATGAGCATATCAGCAGGGCATGATGCCGAAGCTCATCCAACAAAACGCTGTTATTTACCAGTGATTTCTGAGCCAATGGCTTTCCGCGAGGCGCATCGTTTATCGGGATCTGAAACCGGAAAATGCCCATGGCTCAGAACCACACTGGTCGGTCACACCATAGTAGTTCCTGTGAAGAGCACCAGGGCACCTGTTGGAACGGCGCCAAGAAGCCGTGGTCGGATGATGATGATGATGATGATGATGATGATGATGACGACGGGCAAAAGATGGTAAATTGCACTTGAGAACTATCAATCTGTTAGTTCTCATTTGTTATCAATGATATTCGATGTAAATGATATCCCAAATGTTACTATTCTCAATAACATGATATTGTTCTTATTTATTATCATTTGTTATCACTATCAATCATTATCCCTAATGATTATTATATTATATTACTAGTATTATTTCTTATCATTTGTTAGTTTATAATTTATATCATTGATATTTACTTGTTATTACTATCACTACTTAGAGTTATCATGATATTATATTTATCACTATTGTTATTAACTATAAAGTAGTGATATTTATATATATATATATATATCCCTAATGATTATTATAATTACTTCTTATCTTACTATCATTATATCACTATCATTCTCCCGAAGTCCTATTAGGCGTCATGCTCGCTTTCCCATGGCTCCACAGGAAGGCATCCGGAGATGGTGGGTTGATGAGCGTCACCAACCATTTGGATTACGGAAGTGACCACCGGCGGACGAACCAATGACTCAGACATTGAAAGCGTGGCCAACCAGCAAGTGGAGCAATCTAGAAATCACTTCGTATGGTTCAGAAATTGCATTTGGTCAAGCAGAAGCACTTGCTGATTGATCAACCATTGTGATTTCTTTTTCTCAATCAAGTACTGCTAGCCATTCGAGTAATCATTTTGATTCATCTTAAGTGTCTCTTTGGCATTCTCATAGTGACCTGTGGTCAATCTATATGGTGGTCTCTAAAAATAGGGGTACGCCCCAAACTGGTTGCTTTATTACTACTTATGGTCAATAAACTAGATGACTTAGGGTCCCCCATGGTCCCCCTATGACTTGAGAAACACCCATATACTGAATGGCATCCCAATGGAGACTACACCGGAGGTCGACCAAAGGTTCCTCTGGGAGTCCGTTGCCAAGGTGATGTTGGATGAACGGGGTTATGGCAAGCTTTGTGACATGGGGCCCGGCGGCCGAGTGGTGTGGAGCCATCGGAGTGAAAGATAAAGTATCTACCATACTTAAGTTGTTACTGCTGTAGTTGGCCATCAACTGTAGTGTTATATTGATGATAGTGAGTTAAGTACCATTATAGTTGAGGGTCAAGGGTTTGCAGTTTCCCACTAGTGGTACCTTGGGAGCTCCCAGTGATCCACCATGCTTGGGTGTTGGGAACTATCTACTTAGGTATTATTCAACATTGCATTTGAACAATTTTGAATACCTCCCTATCTTCAGAGATATGAAGGGCAACCTGTAAAGAAGGGGACGCACACGATGTGCATATGACATACATGGCAGTCTTCTTGGTAGATCTGGGACTATCATGGTCCACCTGAGCGGATACCTTGGCAGATACAAGTCACGTCGTGGCCCCGAGGTTTGCCCGTTTCGTGATCAACAAGACCAACACCTTGGCAGGAACGCCCGAGTACATGGCACCTGAGGCTGGGAGGAGTGGCGAAGCTGGCTAAGCCAGTGGCTCATCAGGTGACCAAAATCGAGCGGAACGAAGAGATGAATCTCGAGATGGGAAGGGAACCATTGGTTTTACGGCTTGGAAGGCGCAGTTTTTTCATTTCTGGAAGTGCAATGCACATCAGCAAAGGTTAGTTTTACCATGTTTTACCTCTGAGTATGTCGTGACTGGTGCTCACAAGATCGAAATGTTGCCTGGACAATCCTGCACAAGTACTTGCACGCTCCTTACAAAAATGCTTTGTTTGTTGATGTGTTTTTAACGATTAGTACTTTTTTGCCTCGTGTTTCATCATACCATACCTGTATAATGGACGGGGTTATGATAACGATTGCCTACTACCGTTTTTCATGGTACCTCTGTACTTTTCACTATCCCCAGATTGTCCATTTTCAGAACTGCAATGCTGAAGTGAACACATTGGAGCTCGGTACTGCTTATCGATCGCGAGACGAGGAGACCAATGGCAGAAAGCAACATTTGTGTTTCAAGCCAGAAATGATGGCTAAACAATTATCGATCATGACCTTGCTATGCATTCTTGGTTCTTAGTCATTTTGACTATGTATTGCAACCAACCCATGGCTAATGTGATTATGCAAACCACTGACTGACCTCATTTCTTGACTGGTGAGATGTGGTCGCATCGCTGTAGATAGCGTCCTGATGCGCCAGCCCTAGAGTCCCTATGAGTTGATCATTGCTCGCAGGGTGAACCAGTTGTGACTTCCTTCAGTTGCACCTCATTGTTCCCCCGATGACGTCCTGTATCATGGTCGTTTCCTGGCAAGTGTCAATACCCCCACAGGGCCCTGCTCCCAGTGGACAAATTGGGTGGTTTCGCAAAGTAGGGGACCCCAAAAATGATTGGGGGTCCTTCTATTTTGAGAAACGCAAATTTTACCCCAAAGAGCCAGGAGACAGACCCTTGGTTCGTCATCGATTTGCAATCGTGCAGGTCATCGATTTTCCGCACGCCCACGACACCAACTGTGATTGGTCGGGGCCACAGTTCCGCTGGGGCCTTGGGAGACGGCTTCCAAGATGATGCATTGCACGAGTTCAAGAAGGGGGTCTCTTAACTCTTAACCTTAGAGGGGGGATTCAAGGCTTGTGAGCTCATAACGAGTGTTCGGTTGGTGATGGTATGCCGTAGACGGAATGAACCACTATATGGTTATAAGATGCTATGAGCTTTAATTGTGCCGAACAATGCTCAACACTGGTAGGTGATGATGTGGCAGGACATTAGGCTGTCACCCCCTCACCATTGCTTCAGAGGGAGATCCGAGCCAAGCACCTTCCACCATCGTCACACTCAGAGGTCCATTTTCGGCAAGGTGAGAGGGCGCGATTGGAAAGAAACCTGAATAAACTATTCACCCTGCTGCGCGTAGGGTATCCGCCCACACCGCCGGATTCAGTGGTTGTCAAACAACATTTGCATCAAAACCTCGTTTCGACACCAATCTAGCTGGCAAGTGAGGCCAGGTTGAGCCGGAATTGGGCCCAAGAGGGGAGCTGATTGGAGCCATGTTGGGCAAAAGATGCGCGAGTTTGCACCAAAATCCTCCCGCCACAGCGCAACAAATATCCACTGCAGCCAGAACATGCTTGCAAAAATTATTTTTGCACAACTGACAAAAAATACTGTATTTCGCACATTTTCTGCACGTTTTTCCAGGCGACATGGCAGCCAAGACCGGCTTCAAGAAGGCATGCTTATGGAAACAACAACTACGAGACAATATAACTCATTGAAAACTGCTCAAGACGCAGAGCATAATTACGAGCCTCCGGTGCGAGTCAAAAAATGTCACCCCAGCTAAAGCTGACAGAACGTTATGTAGATAAAATGGAACATTTGAGTTGACGGAATCATAGTGCAATGGCACGTCATCACTGCCCAGGCGGTGGGGGCAGATTTAACTTTTTCCCTACCTTTCCCTATTCAATTTGGCTCATGTTGGATTGGTGCAATGAGAAGTAGTGTTTGAGTGACAGTTCTTGTACTCAAGTGGGACCCATATTTGTTTGAGGAAATGGCCACAAATCAGACCGCCTTCCATCAATGATCGACTATAGCAAAGGGAGAAAGGTTGATTTTGGTCAGCAATGATTCAATTGCACTGACCTTCAGGATTTCAAACCCATGGTTCGGGGAAGTCGATTTCATGTTCATGTTCCTTCAGTTCCGGGTGCATTCTTTTTTGGACGCAGATAGACACTTTGAATCACCAGCAATCTGCGTTGGTAACCGTGGGTGGGTGATAAGATGTGATAAGGGTTTTATAATCAACAACCGAAGACAAGTGGCGACCTCAAGCGAGACTCACGTTGCGGTATGATGTTTCATTACAAGGTTGAATGGCCGCCTGGCCGCAACGCTTGCAGCCAAGCAATGACCCAGCAATTCTCTAGTAGGAAGATGTAGGAAGCTAAACTCCACGAAGCTGTGAGTGAGTTGTTCTCGCCGACTGATGGTCGTCAAAGGAGTGGTGGGACGGTCAAACTCATGGTCTATCAGTGACCAGGGTGCTGTTTATGGTGGTACTTTTTCAATTGCTCTTTGATCATCACTCAAGATGCACATCGTTGGCTAAGCCTGATTCAATATGGTTCATTTGTGACATCCAGCCTTGACCCATCTTGAACCATAGCAGCAACCATCGTATAACTACCATCAACAATTATGAAGCATAAATCAACTATCCATGATTGACAGTAAACCTTCAACATCCATATAAGATATATATTGATACATGTTACAGTATATCATATATTGTATATGGACCATATACGTGTGTATCCTAATAGACCTTATTTCATCCGCTGTTCCTACCCATTTGACGGCACACCAGGTGGTCTCTGGGCGTGTTGACCTACGAGCTCAATGCAGGGCATACGCCCTGGGATGACGAGGGCCTCGCTGACCTCTTCGGGTGGGCAGGGGGCGGGAGGGCAACCGGGTTACGGTTGGAGGGGGCGTGGAGAATGGCAGCCATCGCCGCAGTAACTAATGGTTGATGGGTAATTTATGGTTAATTAATGATTATTTATGGTTAATGATTATCAATTAGTCAGTAATAAACTATTGATTTAACGGCTAAATGATGGGTACTGAACGATGAGAATGGTCTGTGCTGGTTCGTGATTCACTGATTAATGATAGTCATGATGCTTAATCATGGCTAGGATTATCCCAATATTTTGAGAGCAGCCAATCTGCTGGGTGTTGCTGATTGTTTCATTGTTAGAGAACATAAGAGATGCCATTTTGTTTAAACAATCGCCCACATTCACCAGCATTGACTTGAATATTTCCAAGATTGTTTTGTTCAACACATCTTTTCCATATGTATATTGCAGTACGTAGCCTTGCCATATGTTATTTTTTTGAGGGTTTCGTTGTCAGCACCAGCAACAACCCGAAAAAACAAGCCACAAGGATAGCCAGATCACCTCACCGGAGAACCCCACCGGATATACCAATGAAGCATGGAAGCATCGAAGCATCACCAGTTGAGATATGGCGAGTTGGGTCAAGGCTTGAATCAACCATCTCATGGGCATGATAGCCACCGATTTCATAGAGAAAGCAGCCTGGTTAATGTTGGGGGAACCAAGGGTACAGGGTGAACTGACTCGTAGCCATGTGTGACTATACACCATGTTTATCACCATTCGTGGCACTCATATACCATTCTATACGGTTGATATTAGTGGTTCATACAACAGTTGTTACTGGACATTACTTGGTTGATTAGTCAATAGGAGAATAAGCAGGAATCAATTCATTTGCTATTTACCAACTGGCTGATAAATATGATAAATAGCTGGTTCATTGATCAGTTCTACCAACTGGTTGACATATTTGTACATATAAATTCAAGTATACACACAATTATATGTAAACATTTATTTATGTACCAGTGAAAGGTTATACAGGTCCAAACATTAATATATATATATACATACATACATACATACTAGGTAGAAAATTGCATGGACTCTTCCCAATTGGTCCCATCGATTTACCTAAAGCCCCAGCCTCCACCGGACCCAGGAAACTACTGGCCATCCGCCGCAGTCAGGACTGGGCCCCAGTACACTGTGGTAAACCAACCTGGCAACGGAAAATCCACCATTTATAGGTGGTTTCCTAGGGTTTCTTACAAAAATTGGCGGTTTTCCATTGCCATGTTGGTTTACACCACAGGGTAACGAAGCAGTAAAACCGCTCGATGGACTAGGTCCTAGGTTTTGGTGTCCGTTTTGTTGATGCTGATGGGTGCATGAGAACATGCAGGGATTCAAAATCCAACCATCCCATCGTGAACATGCCAAGAGGGTATCTGTCGGCATATCTTCTTGACGGACTGTAGATTTGTTGTACCAGGCCACAAAGATTGATTCCAGAGAATTCCTAGGCAGAGGGCAGCAGAAAGTAGACCTTTGTCCCAACCATGGTTTTCAGGACATCCAAACCGGTTAGCTGCAACAACTGCAACAATCGAAGGTGTAAACTGTGGGTCCGGTCCGCAGTATATCTATTTCCGCTCTTGATACCATGCCATCCATCAAAATCGTTCCATTTTCACAGGGAAACCATGCCACGATGACACAACTACCGCGCTACCAGTCACTACCAGCACCAGCACCAGGCAGTTCGACATTTCCAGCTGCCAGGAGAAAGGAGAACCGAGATATCCCTTTAGCTGTGACCTGGCTTGGAGCGTTGATGGTGCCAGTTTGTGGTGCAATGTGGTGCCTCCAAATGGATGGTTTCCCCGAGCTCAGGGATCCCTATGAAAACAGCGACAATCTTGGGATGAGTCTTCTGGTGGAAGGCAAGACTCTGGATGCAGTAGCCCTAAGGTCGCACTGATAGATCCTGAGGATGGTCCAAGGGTTCTCAATGGTTCTCAATGGTTCTAGAGATTTGGGAGGACATTGGAGGACACTGAGGATATGACAAATTTTTTGATATCAACTGACGCTGTTTGTTATTGCAGTAGTCATCAAGTGTAAGACACTGAAGTCCTGAAAGTATTTTGATACACAAAAAATACAGGGATCATTGACCAATGTGCTAGATGGTCCACGAGATTACGCGCCTAACTCCCATCATTCTTCAAACGCACGCCAACTATTGGTGGACCTGGTCTCTCACGGGTGGAACTACCCAGAAGTATCTACATAGGTGTTATATCGTACTTGTGTATTACGTATGTATTGATATACACGCATATTACACGCATATTACATGCATATTACATGCATATCACATGCATATTGCATGCATATCACATGCATATCACATGCATATTACATGCATATTACATACATATTTATTACATGCATATTACATGCATATTACATGCATATTACATGCATATTACATGCATATTACATACATATTACATACATATTACATACATATTATATGCATACATGTATTTAGACACGCACAAACACACACACACACATGTACACACAGATGCATATGATGTGCCAGATTGTCTAGATGTAGTTTGGCAGCACATGCAATATGTTCGTATTTATAGCAAGATATAATGCAACCTGACATCTAACTACTCTCTATCTGTCTATATAACTATCTATCTATCTATCTATCTAATCTAATCTAATCTAATCTAATCTAATCTAATCTAATCTAATCTAATCTGCTCTAATCTACTCTAATCTACTCTAACCTAATCTGACGCAATCTAATCTAATCTAACCTAATCTAACGTAATCTAACCTAATCTAACCTCATCTGACCTAATCTGACCTAATCTAAGCTAATCTAACCCAATCCAACCTAATCTAGCCTATTCTCATCCAATCTCTAATCTAATCTAGTCTAATCTGATCTGATCAGATTTGATCTGATCTGATCTATTCTATTCTTTCCAATCTATCTAATATATCTAGTCTATCCAATCTTTCTAATCTATCTAATCTAAGATATCTAATCTATCTAATCTATCTATCGATCAATCTATCCATCTATCTATCCATCTATCTATCTATCTATCCGTCCATCCATCTATCTATCTATCTATCTAACTATCCATCCATCTATCTATCTATCTAACTATCCATCGATCTATCGAACTATCTATCTACCTACCTATCTATCTATCTATCTATCTACCTACCTACCTACATATCTCTCTCTCTCTCAGATATACCAATATATTGTGATATCTATAGATATATAGAGCTAATGATTGTGTGAGACATGTTATTCTACTATTCCTCCCCATCATTCTGCTCGGAAGACTCCCACTCCAACTTGGGCACGGGGCTTTCGCAACCGCGCAGCTGCAAGGTCCGTTGATCGTCCGTAACTTCATTTCCAAGCTTTTGCCACTTGGTTGCAGCTGCTAGTTGGGCGAGCCTGGATGGATTTATGCAGCCTTGGCAGTGGCAGTTTTTTGTCGCTATTCAGTTTTCACCGCGCAGACTTTCGAGGTGTGATGAGATTCACCGTGGGAATATTCACCGTTGGCGGTTAGCATTCATCCTTGGGACCGAATCTGTCAACATTTTCTCATCTTGGAGCGAAACTTGGAGCCCAAACCGATAGCAGATGTGGCCCTTCTCATCTCTGCTGATCTCCCTGATGAAAATCCTTCACCAACTGCGGCTAAAGACATTGAACCATAGCAATACACACCAACAAATTGACCTATGACAGAGATGCATAACTCACACCTGTCTGGTAGATCTATCTGCCTATGATTCTCTATTGGTAGATATGCCTTGAGATTGGCTCTTTGGATGGCTACATTTGTTGGCTTCCCCCTCAGATACAGATGATCAATAACCGCTAGGACGGGGTTATGATGCTTCGTTATCGAACTAAGCCCTCACTCCTTCTTCTCAGAGTTGGTGATTGTTGCCTGTCATCATCAGCAACCAGTACTACGCACCATCAACCAGTATGGGTCATGATAAGCATTGCTAGCCAGTAAAGCAATGGTATGCAGTTGCTAATTGTCAACCAACCATTGTCAACCACCTGTCATTGTGAGTTTTAATGGAATATCAATGATTATCCACTGTGGGCCATCATTATCGAATATCAGCTCATTAGCACACATTGTTAACCACCACAATCCCTCACAGACCGCTACAGACCAATTTAGTAACCAGTTTATACCAAATGATTGATTTTTCTTTAGCATTTAGTAGCGATTTGAAACTAATATTGGCTGATTATGTATCAGCAATTTATCAGCAATCTATGCAGTACCGCATAGTTTTTGTTGAATTCCCTTTTATTGGCAGATTTTCTTTTTCGAGGTCTGTGCTGTTTTTCTTGCTTTTCCGCTCGTTTGCTTTTCTACTTTTCTCTACCTCTGTATCTCTGTTTCTCTGCTTTTCTGCCTTTTTTTAGTTTTACAGATTCCCGCCTTTTCCGATTCTCAGGAGGTGGCCTCTCATTGCACATGGTCTTTGCAACTTTCTGGACCTGACACCTCTTGTTGCGCAGTGTGTTTGCAGCATTCTGGAGGTCACATCCCTCATTTTGAGACTAACATGCCTCACTTGGCATGGTGTTTGCAACCATTCTGCAGTAACATGTCTCATTGGCATAATATTTGCAGCATTCCCAAGGTGACACCTCTTATTTCCCATGCTGTTTGATGGAGCTCAGGAGCTCACCACTCTCATGTTCTTATGATGATTCTTACTGGAGCTTCCCACGGCGTTTGCTGAGAACAGTTTGGGCTTGGAATTTTCTAGGCATTGCCGGAGCAGTTAGACCACTTTGATTGCAATAACAGGGCCTGTTCGTTGTTGGCGTTGTTGTTCCTGTTGTTGGTGGCGGCTGTTCGCAGCTTCGCAGGGCCTCCCCCCAAGTGCACACAGCAACCCTTGCTGTCGTTGATGCTTTTAGTGGCGATGATATCGTTGCTGAGTTGTTGTTGTTGTTGTTGTTGTTGTTGTTGTTGGTGGTGGTGGTGGTGGTGGTGGTGGTGGTTGTGGTGGTTGTGGCAATCAACAGTACGCAACAAAAAAGATTGAAACACATCTCCAAACTGATACAGGATTGAAGTATTCCCAAACAATGGCGCCATTAATTGCCATGAATCATCGAATCATCATCAATCCAGATTTTTCTCCCACCAGTGAGGATAATATTAGCCCAGGTGTTTCCTCCACCCTTAGGCCTTAGTGCGCCTTAGGATGCCTTAGGGATGCCTCAGCCTTAGCCCGCGAAACTTTCTTCCCCAGGCAGAAGCTTCCTCGTCGCCTTGGTGTTCGAAGGGGCGCCAAGGAGATCCGGTGTCTCGGCGACCTGCGATGACGGAACAGGGGATGAACTTCAGCACTTTATTCCTATTGAATTTATTTGGACGTTGGATTGGAAAGTTTCATGAAGCTAATCACTTACGGGAAGGAGAATTCATAACCAGGTTTAGGATGTTTAGTATCCTATATATTCCTGTTCTAATTTTGTATTCCTCTTTATTCTATTCCTATTCTATTCCCATTAGTCCTAGTAGCAATGCTTAAATTCGACGAACCCTTCCTTTTTTGAAGGAAACCTTTGTCTTTTATTTATCAACTGGTTTTTAGAGTGTTTTATGAATCCTGGCACTAGCTTGGTCAATGGTTTGGTTCATAGAGTAATGCTTTGTAACGTGAATCACCGTAGTGGTTGATCATGGCTGATAATGAACCAGATAGTGGACCTCGCTCAATGGGCAATTTATTTAGAGGGACTGTATGTATAACGCAAGAAAGTTTGAGGCAATAAGATGCATGTGATGCCCTTGGATGTCCGGGGCTGCACGCTACACTGATGTGCTCGGCAACGGAGCGAGTATGTGATCTTGCCTGAAGTGGTTACGGAAGGAATCTTTTGAAAATGCACCATGATGAGGATAGATCATTGCCATCATTGATCTTGCACAAGTAATTTCCAGTCATCAATGCACACCTGTGCTGACTGCGTCCCTGCCCTTCGCGCACTGCCCGTCGCTCCAATTGATTGAGTGATCCGGTGGATAATTTGGACCAACGCAGTGCTCAGTCTGGACGTTGGATTGGAAAGTTTCATCAACCTAATCACTTACGGGAAGGAGAATTCATAACCAGGTTTTTGTAGGTGAGCCCACCGGAGGATCATTTGCAGTGAAAATGACTTGTGCGGTCTTAAATCATCATTTCTGTGCAACAACAGAAACCTGTTTTTTTTCCCTAATTAAGTGCCTGCTAACCTGTTAGGTCTTTAAAATTCATAACCTGTCAGGTCTTTACCTTCAGTGAAATCTTCTGGCTGTGGCATGTTGCCCCTCCCCAGTGCCCACGCGCGAATCAGCGGTACCTTGTCCATACCCATACTTGCTATGTCCCTCTTAGTGTTCGTTGCTATCGTTGCCGTCCCCTACCAGAATTACTTTTATTGAACATCATTGAATTGTAGCTTGGCGAGACGAACCATCACCCTCAAGCATCGTGGTTTTCCGCTGCGCTGCGCCCAGGGAACATATTTTTTTTCAGAAGCTGGGGTTCGACTTTCAGGTGGAGCCTGTGGAGCAGTCCATTTGGACCAACATGGTACCAAACCATGATGATGGCTGGGCTTGGGGATTGGATGGCATGGCTGGTGCACCAAACTACCTCTTGTTCCCTTGCTTGTTGGTCGAGCATTGCAGTGCTGATAATCTCTGACCAATGGTTGATTGAATTGACACAATTGATTCTTTATACAAAGAATACTAGTGGTTACTAGGAACCATCAATTTATTTCTAGTGGTTACTGCCCACTGATCAACCATATATACTCGTGGTTACTACTTTCTGGATTTGCCACCAGGATGTTGCGGTGCTTGGTGATTCCTCAACTCCAAAAACTGGATCGTTCTACATCTATCAGCACGCCAAATAACAGTCGATACAGTCGCATGAACTGGTGAGTCATTGGACTTCTTTGCATCGTTTGATGGTTCCCTGGCGGTTTCCTTATGTTTCCTTGACCACCCTTGACCATCGACGGTCTCACCTATATTGTTGATAGCTGCTTGTAGGCCAATCGGTCATCAACCCCATGGTCCAGAGCTGCCTTTAAGCAGATGAGCCACACACTGGAAGCTGCTCCAGCCGTGCCAGGTACTTGTTGGTTCCTGCTGGTAACAAGCGGACCCGGTCCCTAAGGATCAGTTGAAATCAGTTGTGTCCATTTTGTTCGCAAACTGATCTTGGTCACAAAAATTACACATCATCGGTGATCAAAGTTGCCCAACCATGACTAGTCAATGAAAAGGAGCTTATAATCCAGCATAAGGAGTCGCATTCTTCACCCATCTTAGTGATCACCCTGCCCCAAGCTGACACGACTTCTCAACCACCCGGCAGGCGCTCAAGGCGCAAACGCTTCAACCACCCATTGCCCGTGTCTTCGAAGCAAGGTCAGCTGCCGGGGGATGCCCTCGATGGAGAAATCATCGGGGCTTAAAGATCTGGAGTACAAACACATTCTGCCTAGAAACCAGCTGTTCCTAACGCGCGAATCATGCAATTGGTGGATTTCTAAGCCAGCTCACCATTCACCGTGGTTTGCTGCGTAGATCGATTGCTATAAATACAGAAATACATTATCGAACATTCATTAACTATTATGAAACATTACGATTAACGTTTCGTATCCGCCAGACAACATCAGACAATCGTGTTGTCCGTTGGCAACCATAATTTGTACGTGTTAGACCATTTCTGAACCACTATCAACCTATGCGTATCATCCTTGGCTCCAACCCAGCAGCCATCGTAAATCCAGCCCACCTGGATTTCCCGTCCAAAAAGATGTGTTCATGGCCAATGATGCTGAGTAGCTAAAATTACAAGATGAAATGGTTCCGCCTAGCCATGGCAAAGGATCACTATGATGGTTTTACAGCTCAGCCTTTTGAATGCAATGTACTGTGGACAGGCCAGTTTCTACTGCACCCAAGGGCAAACCTCGGGTCACCCGCACACCTATCAGGGGTCTAGCGTTTAAGGTTCAGCATTGTAAGTTTAGGATTCCAGGGTTTTAGGGTTTACAGTTTTCGGGTTTGAGGATTGAGGATTGTCATGAAGATGATAATGACAATGATCATGATGACAATGATGGTGACAATGATGATGATGATGATGATGATGATGATGGTGATGATGATGATGATGATGATGATGATGATGATGAACATGAAATTCACATGCACAGGTCCCGACGCCGTGCGTCACCTTTTGCAGCACCGTGATGGTTTGCTGTTTGAAACGGCACATTTTTGCCCCATTTTGGACATGTTCCAGATGTCCATGTCGGAAGGTGCGAGCAAACGGAGGTGCTTGGCCATAATACAAGCTGTAAATAATGATAACATACATATTACATGATTTATATAATACTGACACAATCGTGTAATAATTGTAAGTTGATATTAAGATATTATACAATATTATCAGCAATACAAAGGAATTAATATCCAATCCAATCATATGATCACTACTTGTCAATGATAACACTATCATTGTTGGGTAGGTATGCTCGTGTCAGGAGCAGTAAGCACAGGGTCAATCTACTGGTCATTTCATGTCATTTCCAGATGGTTCCTTGTCGCGCCAGGGACACAGCAGATGGAAGTGGCGGCATTCAAGATCTTCAAGGTCGGAATACAGCAGATGTTTGGCAAATGCTGGTTGATCAGTGATGGTGAATGGTGCTCAGTCAATGATGTTTAATGGCAGCCAATTACTACTTGTGATGGTCAAATAAATGATGGTGAATAACCGCTGAAAGCAAGCGACCACAATCAATAGAAAGCAGCAGTTCAAAACAGGTGGTCGCAGCATACCATGACCACTGATAAACACCAAGAAGGCAAATAGGCAACCAGGACCAGCAGTGACCGAAAATAGCAATCAACAAGCAACAATCACCATCATCATTATCGAGATTAGTTGATCTGTATGATGCAGTAGAATTGTGGCTCACGGGTTTTGATGGTTAAGGCTAACAAGCAACGGCAAGCCAACCACTGTCGGAATGTGGGATCCTCACCGACAGGGTACCCCCAGGGTACCCCTCATCCACCAATGCCCATGATTGATTCTTCAGTTTGGGCCAGAAATAACTTGGGATATCCAGCTATATATTTGAAGATATAGGATGAAAGTGATATCCTTACTGACACACTTTGTAAAGTCATTTCTGAACTTATAAAACTCTCTCTCTCCCTACATACATATATATGCAAATGTATTGATACATAGCCGATTGATTATCATTTTTTGATGATGAGAATCAGATCGAAAAGGCGATCAAAATGGACCATCACTGGAATACAATTCCCTGCAAAACGATTGATATCAATATCATCAGCATCATCAATACCATCAATATCATCAATATTTGATTCTCAATACCATCAATCTCATCAGTATCAATCAACAGTTTAATATCAATCCATCCACGCTTTTATGCCACTTCATCGCATTTGTCCATGTTGATCGCGAGCGTGGTGCAGGTGAGTTGCGGAAAGGCCCCTTGTTTCGTCCTCTGCGTGGCGAAAGCAGGCCGCTGCGCCCACAACGCTGCAGTTGTCCACCAGCTACGCTCCAGAGAAAGCTAACTGGGATAATTGTTGACAACAATGGGTGACAGTTGATAATGGTTCAGTTGATGGGGGATGGTTAATCCATGTTAATAATGCCATTTTGGGATCCCGAATTTAGTGCATCCAAGTTCTGCGCCATTGTCAAGGGACGTTTTTGCCGGGAAAAAACGAGTAGATTCATTACTCATTGTGAACTAATGATGTGGTCACCACTCTCAATTTGCTAGTGACTCTGCTAGTGCTGCTAGTGGTTATCGTTCTGGTCGTCACCGTTATTGTAACGGGGTACGGTATCATTCCATGCACCAGTTGGCCCTGGCCCAGGTGGGATGAGGATTTTTGAGCAGTTGACCAGGCGAGCGCAGTTGGAGAGTCGGTGCCAGAAGCGCCGGCAACGCGCGCATGTCCCGCCAAGAGCCATGATGAGTGAGTTGTCACTTTGCGCAATTTTTTTGGATTTTTTTTGTATATTATATGTCTTTTGTATATCTTTTTTTGGCTGTGAGTCAAGACTCACATACTTTCCGACAAGAGCTTTTGTGGTGTTCTGAAGCCACAATAGCTCCTATCAAACACGTTGTCAATGTTCAGTGCCATCATTACGGCTTGACGAAGCATTGAAATTGTCACACGCCGCTGGAGGTTTTGCAACGCACACAGTTGGACCGCTTTCTGTGGGAAGCTTCAAGGCCCAGGGACCGAGCACTGGGAACTGCACAAAGTAGACAGAAAGAACATACACATCATTGCCTGTTGCTGACGTATGACCATACCCACTAAAAATGACTTTTGATTGACCATGACTCATATCTGTATATTCCCAAGACCAGTGATCATCGAACAACAGTGCACGATGCTGTGATCATTTTTGGCATGTGAACAGCCAACAACAGCCAATAACAGCTAGGGGTACAGAATTTTTGCATGACAGCCATCTACTAAGAACCTCTCATGGCAATCCAGCCGCTGATAATACAAGTACAGAAAACATACAGGTCTCGTATACATTTTCCATCAAACAGGTCATGCTGTTGATAGCTCAAACAGCTTATACAACTTTATGCTTTGTGACTTTTTGGCACTGCTAAATTCTCAAACAGCTATAAAAGATAATTCTTAAACAATTTTTGGCGCTGCTTTATATAATTAACTTTATGCTCAAACAGCTATAAATCAAAGACTGGCACTGCGATGGGCCCCGTTCTCCTGCGAGGTGTGCGGATCGTACAGTGCTTTGCCCAGCGATTCTGCGATTTGTGCCCAGCTTCCGTGGTGGATTGGTGGTGCGCCCATGGTGGCTACACTGTGGTTGTAAGGCTCGGGATTGGAACCATGTCCGGGGTTACAACTATGACTAACTATGACTATCATATGGTCAGCTGCCATGCTTTTTTAGTGCCTGTCCACGTGGCGAATGGATTTGAATCCTTTAACATGAGAGAGGAACTCATATGTCCATGCCCTTCTGCTTGTAATGGTTTGCCATGGTCACTACCTACTGATTGACAATAGTTGATATTAGCTACAAGCCAACAACTGTTGGCATTACCATCTCCAAACCAGGAAGTATCAGTATTACCATGACGAACCATTATGAACGATTATCAACCATTATGAATCATTATTAACCACTATTTTTCATCAATAGGCACTATAAATTAATCTTTACCTACCATTATCAACCATTAGGCAGATATGGCCATGCCATTATCCATCACTGCCACCATTCTGAACCAGACTTAACAACCGCTCGGTGTCACCTGTGGATGGCACCTGTGCCCACGTTTCGGTTGATCAATTTCGCGACGCCTGGCAAGGGTCAGTAATGGTGAATCATGATAAATAGTAGTGGTTAATATACAGTTCATACTTTTTTTGGTAATGATAGTGCTCGATGATAACAGTAGTGGTTGTTCAATGAGTAGTAGTGGTAAGTCATCGACTGTGGTCAACAATTCGTAACGGCCAAACCGTGACCAATGGTGGCTAGGTATAGCTAGGTCATCACTAAAGCGGTGAATGGTCAAGTGGCGACACTGGTCATGGCCACTGCCGCTTGGGAGATCCACAGTGACAAACCAACAGTTGGAGATCGCCCATGAACCAGGATCAAGCCTTGTTTAAGTAAGACACGGGATCGAGAACCCCCAGGATATTCTCAAAAGATCATCCAGAATGCACAGATATTTGATGTTCTGTCGGGGTGTTGATACACCATGGCTATGAGGAATGAGAATGAATTGATAGTTTAAACGTTTAAAGGTTCTTGGAAGTTCACCAATATCAAACACACCTCCAATGTCTATATCTGATATTGCATCCAAACATAGTGATCTGTAGAATCGATAAACTAAACAGAGGTGACGATCTTCGTTCACACCTCAAGGGTTGGCTACCAGACTGAGTGAGGCGAGAACGTCATAGGTCAGCTGCTTTTGATCATCTGCCCACCACTCGGTCTGCCACTACAAGACTTTTGGGCACGGTCTTGGAACCATGGCTGATCATGAACCACTTCTGAGCATCATCAATGTATTGGCAGTGACCATCAGTCAGAATTACTAACAGCTATGGTTGAATCATTAAGCATCAATCAACCATCAATTAAGCATCAATGGGCCATGAATCTCCATGAAAAAGCGATTTCTTAACATTTTTTAACAATATTTGCCGTCAATTAACCAACCATCAATTAAAGTATCAATCGCGATTATTTTTGGCCGATATTGCTGGAGGTTTTTTTTGTTCAGCGGTTGCAAGAATCTCCTTTGATGGAGAGGACTGGTCGCCATGGAGAGTCGCAGCTAGCCTTTGTTGTTGGTTCTGTTGAAGGAGATTGATGATGTTTAATATTGGTTGTGTGGTAGTGTTGGTCAATTAGCGCTTAAGAATGGCTAAGCAGATTAATATTGATAGTTAAATCTGTTAGATAGTGTCAGTAATGATGGTCATCAACGATCATATGAACTTCATGAGAGTCTTAACGGTGTGAAACGCAATCGTTGATACTGCTTGGTCAACCAGCCGATTAATGCTCGGGGACTCTCATCACGATTTCAATTTGCCAAACTGATCTGAAGAAAGCTGAACGGGCCCAGCATGGCCCAAAGCTCTCAGATTCAAAGATGTGCTGTTGGTGGTGAAAGATTATGCACATGATTTCGTAAAAACAGTAATTAGGTTTGAAGCAGTATATTCAAAGATGAAAGACCAAGTGAAAGTGGCTGTTGCTAGTGATACCACAGGTCGCCTGGTGTCTTGAAGGATCTTTAAGACCTTTCCACGCTTGAGGAGTGCTTTGTGTGTCACATGGCTGTTGGGATGCAGCTCAGCAGCCAGCGGTATCCATATCCGTTTATATGGGAGCTAAGGGGTTAAAAAAATATCATGGTAGTAGGTCCTGGGACATGCGATGTGGAAAACTTCCTTCTGCTTCGGAAAATTCAAATCATTTAGCACATAGTAGTCTGACTTTCTGCAGTCCATAGCATGCAATACACCTAAAGTTTAAACGAAGACAACCAATTCAGACATACTAAGATCTTTTGGTGTCAATGCCCAGGAAACAAGACTGTGCCTAGCGTAAGCGCCCGGTTCCAGGTGCTTGCGTCGATGCCAAGTACTGGTCAAACTCGATGATATCGTGGGGATTAACCCAGCTGTGATCAATCACCGATGGCGATGCCTACTAGCACAATAGCGAGTGATCCGAACATGAGGGGCCCATTAATGTGAATCTCCCATTGTATCACTTTCTGTATATCGATTATTATTGTTATTGTCATATATCATACATGCAAACATATGTACATATATACACAATTCATATTTGTTTTGCGCTTTGAACAAGGTAAATATTTCTATGTAATCCGCTCAGTGGGTGAATCGAACTTGGGTCAACAACCCCAGGATCAGCAGAATGGCACAGGAGCCACTTCCCTGCAGGGATTTCCAGAAAACTCACCAGAGCTCCTCTGCAAGCATGGCAAGTTCCAGCGTGGCTCTTGCGCACCAGCAGACCACTGGTGAGTTCACGTTCCCTCACTGTGACTATCTAGGTGTTCAACTCCCCATGCCTTGAAAAGTTGTTGTGAAGACGGTTGTTTTTTGATTTCCCCATTGTGCTGTTGGTTAATTAAGAAACCCGTCTGCTTGTGTTTGAACAGTTTTTGCTTGCGTTGCCGAAAGGCTTTTTCTGCAATTACTTGGCATCGGCGCCTCGTTCGGATGGTACCTCGTAGATACGATTCGACATGCCCGCGGCGTGCTCGTAGGAGCGCCAGCCATTCCAAGACGTGGCAGCAGAAATGACAGAAATCAATGTCCGATCAAAAACTGCCAATGTTTTCCATGTTTTTGAACGTCAAGCACCCTGTTGACTGGTCAGAGTGGGGCATATATAGCAACTCATCGGTAGCACCAAAGTCTTCACATTCATTGTAATAACCGTCACCAACCATCATGATCCATCATTCACCATCATTCACCACCATTTCACCACCATTTCACCAGCATTTCACCATTCATGTCTCTGCTGTCCTTCGCTTCGCAGCGGAATGCGGCCGGAAGCGCCAGCGGTCACTTTTGCATGTTTCCCAGCTTGGTGTGGTGGCGGAGGACGGGGTGGGGGTGACTGGAACCGAAGTGTCTTCGCAGTGAGTGCCTTTACAAAGAAAAATTATTCAAAAATTGGAAATTTATTTCTAAATGGAGTACCTTAATGTCATAGTAGTAGTTGAAATCACCAAATATTATAGTAGTTGGTAGCATTTACAAAGAATATTGTAGTTGAAACTAAACTATGATGATATCGAATATTCTTCGTAAATGCATATTGTAGTTGAAAATCACCAAATCTAGAATGATTGATCGTAATGCACTGCACATCATCATGATTTCAGATTGTCAATTGTGAAACAACCATGCATGAAACATGATTGACAAGAATTACCATGAATTGCCTGTAAATAACCAATAATGAACAGCCATTTCCACACGTAAATAGCTGCTATTTTCATTTCTTCACACACATGGCCATTCACCCCTTGGGGAGTCTGTGGGAGGTTGACCTTTGGCGCGGCGGTGCCTCAGGAGTGCGCAACTGGCAGCAGTATGTCCTGTTGTGTGTTGCGTCAAGCAGTTTGCGCCGCACCAAGTTCCTCTTTCACTCGCAAAGAACGTCAGAAAGAGGCCACAACTGGTTGTGACAAAGGGTCCAGATTCTGAATTGGACATGATTCACATGTTGGCAATAGCTTGGCCAAGCACATTTTAATTGGGCCCTGGCATCCTACGGTCGGCCTTCGGCCCCAGCAAGTTCTGGTTCATCAATACTTCAAAAGGGTGTCAGTTGTTGTTGGGCAAGAGCCATGTGGATGGGTCTTTGGGGACGTGAGACCCAAGGTTCCGCCGCATTCTGGCCCCCAGCCTAGCATGTCAGTGGTGGCACCCCTAAATCAACCAAAGATCGTCATTTTGCGGGATATCGTTTGGCAGTTAAACCCATCATTGGAAAACCCCAGGCTTTTTTGGACTGAACAATGATGATTTCCCCTCTTGAAAGTTGTGAGACCCAAGTGTCACCGCCCTCTGGGGTAAAGTCATGTAAAGTCGAGGCTCAGCACCTTCCAAGGGATCGACGGACGTCGACCTGTGCTGCGCTCTCAACATCCCGGGCTGCAACGCTCGGGTGGCTGCATGGTTGATGGTCTGGGCCACGGATCCTTGCAAGATCTCATCCAAGGTGTGATAAGGCTAACTTGAACGCGAAATCGGCTGAGTTCATCTTTCAGCGGCTGAGTTAGCATGATTTATCTGGAGTGATCCATCATGGATAGCTTCAAAATGCGAACAGAAGACTATTTTCATTCACAATGCCTGGCTTCAGCCAAGCCAATGGGGTTTGCCCCATCACCAAACAGGAATTTTTGGATTCTGCAAACAATTTTGAGAGTACCGTCCTCTGTGGCACCAGCAACAGTATAGTGAAAAAATCACGATCATTCACTCACCATCCCTGGTTGGTGGTTTTGAACACTGCTTATTTTCCCCAGTCTTAACAAATGGTTGGTTGGTTGACCCATATTTTTCATGCGGGTCAACCACCAACCAGGTCCTGTTTTTGGTATCTTTAGCCCTTTGCGTTTTTTTTCTTATGGAACCAACCGCCAGCTCTGCCATCAACCGCCAGCGCCTAATCTGCGTACAGACCCACCCTGCACGAGCCGTCTAGAGTCCACATCAGAGACGTCCCTGTGAATTTCTTGTAAGCCAATGATTTCACTGCTTCGCAGCTTGAACGACTTGAGCATGACTGAATTATCTGAATTGATACATTTGATTTCCAGAGGTGTTTGACATATGATGTATGAATTTTAAACATCAGTGTGCTTCAATTGTTCGAGGTTGGTGACAGGCAACAGTTTCACCATCGCTAGTAGCTGGATCTTCACTCCCTGGGTCCATGATGTGGACACTCCTTGATGTGGGGTGGTCGCGTTTCCCGGGCGGCAGTCCACGGCAGTTTCCCGGGGAGAAGTAGTTGAGCCAGCTCCAGGTGGATTGTTGTTAAGACATCAGTGACGCCTTCTCATTCTTCATGATGAACAATGTCAAAACGGTGGTTAAAGGGTTAAACGATGGGCAAACAGTGGGTAAACAATGGTTAAACGATGGGTAAACGATGGGTAAATAGATATTAATGATGGTTGAACCACCATGGTTGATGATGGTGTTTGATGATAGACGTAATGCTTAATCCATCAACAATCGGCAACCATGGTGGTTACTAGTGGTTCATTGTTGGTGAATTATCAATGATGAAGAACCATTCACAATGGTACCACAATGATTGCCAATATTGGTTAACAATGGTGTTTAATCCGAATAATGGGTGGTCAACAATGGTTGGTGACGATGAATCATGACTGATGCTGTTTGATGAGATGTTGATGTTCATGGGAGAGCTGTCAAGAAATCATCGAGATTTGATGAGGGAAGACCCGTTGTGGAGTGTAAAATTGGGGATGGTTTATGACTTTTTTTGAATCGACCATTTGCTATTAGTAATGCTAGCCAAGATTAAGTACTAATGTTTCGTTGTTTCACGATGATTAATAGTTGCCAAGGATAGGGAATGATCATTGATTATTGCCCAGTATAGTAAACCATGGATGATGGTCAAGAGCTGTCACGGATGCTTAGTAGTGGTGAACGGTATGCAATGACTGTCAACGATGGTTGATCTAGGTGCATAGTAGTTGTAAATGATTCAAAAAGCCTTCGTGGTGGTTCAATACGGGCTTGACCATTCCTGGTGACGTGATGATCTTAGGGTCACCAACCAGGCCCAGGTCTCATTCAGGCCACTTCCATCGTCAATTCGATCGTGATGGAAATTCCCATGGCCTACTGTACTTGATCCAAAGGACAGCTGACCAAATCTGATTCTTCGCCTTGCAGCTGGATCACAATGTGGTGGATACCTACCCTAGCTATCCCTAGCTATCTGGACCTCCCTTCCCGGACCGATCCTCCCGGGCCACCGTGGGCCACTTGGTTGGTACACCACCCGGAGCTCCACGGGAGAGCCGCTGCGACTCCTCCTGGCACCTGGCGACTGTTTTCCAATTCGATGGCGACTCGGATCTGCGAGGCATGCTCTACCGGGGGAGTTACCGATGAACGGCGCCACAAGGGTTTTCTGGTAGCTGATGTAGCTATTACTGATTGGTGGTTGAAGTATGTTGAAGTGTCTCATTTTTTTCTCATTTTTCCTATGAATCATCAACAAATGATTGGTTCACATTTTTCATAGGGCTTGAAACCACCAACCATATATTATTATTGATAGGCAAGGGATGTTGATATTGATGCGACTCGTTTGCGAGTCAGAAATGGGCAGCTAGCACTTCCAGGTGACAGGAATTGTGCTGTGCTGGCAAAAGGGGCATGGCTCCATGTATTTCAAGGGCGGCACCAATCGTTCTTGCCAGCACCTTAGCATTTGTACATATATATATATATATACATATGATATAATACAATAATATATATATATAAATATGTATATTTACATATACATATGTATATGTATACATTAAACATTGACGATAAATGCAATGATGTCATTTCATATAATTCTATATTACATCAACGACACTACTTAGTTTCTTCTGAAATGCCTGAAACAATCTGCAAGATCATACACCAGTTCGTCTCAAAAACAATTGAACATGATGCATCATCACTAAAATGAGAAAGATTATATCATTACAATCGAACATTATACAGTATCATTGACGTTTGTGAATTGTCAATAGTCGGCAATGTTAATTATTGACAACGCGTATTAATATTGTTAGTAATTAGTATCCACATGATTATACACAATATTGTTATTAGTAGTTGTGAGTAGTTATTAGTATTCATTTGTCAATTTTATCTTCTGAATTTCGCCTCAGGAGGAACGGCTGGTCGCAATTCTCATCCTTTCATCTCCCAACCAGATCTGAGTCCATGATCGAGCCGCTTGAAGCCAGGGCGATCGGCCGCACGTGGTAACTGGTGCTTGTTGGTGCACGTGCTGTGGCGCCATGATACAGGGTGACTTGTCAAAAAAATGCTCAAGCCTGTTTGATGGGCGCAAATGAGGGTCGATTTTGATTGAACATGCTTAGTTATTCTTCTTTCATGATGGTAAATTTCATTTACGATGCCAGTGACTCACTATTCATGAAGGTGTTTCAGTGATTTGTGTACATTTGTTAATGTTGCCATCCTTACTTGTCATTAGCCAGTCATGGTTACCATCATTGTCAGTTCATACTTAATCAACCAACCTGTCCGTGATTGATTGAGGAACAATCATCATTTATGATGGGCTATCAAAGTGATTAATGCTTTTCAATTATAGTAAACACTGACCAAAGATGAAAGATTGATCTTCCCGTTCGCATAGTGTTTGGTGTATCTTGGTGTGACTGGCAGTTCATACCTGACGATAGCCAACAACAGTAGGGAATATACCATACCAGCAGTAGCCATCAGAATGGGAGCTCTTGATAGACCACGGGGGCTTGATTGTAAATCACCAACTATGCAACTGCGAAAGGCAAACTTCAACTGCTGATTTGTGGGAGGTCGCACTCCCCTTTCATTGGCTGCAAATGGCACCCATGAATCATTCTTCCGATACGCACGTCTGATCATGTGGGCATAGGATTATGGATCTCTATACTTGAATATGGATCATTGCAATACAATACAACTAACTTTAAAATGCTTATCCAGGTATCCACCTAGATGTATCATGGGTAGTTATGAATTTTTTCCACAAGTCAAGTCGTAGCCCTGCGCCATCAGCACGCCATCGCAAGCCCCAGAGCGAGCTTTTCAGCGGACGTACCGCAGGGGCAGGACGGGTTTCGTGCGCAGTTGTGGGCAGTGGAGTGCGCTTTTGGATACTGGGGATATGACCAACTGGCTGGTGGGAGGGGAGTTCCACTCAAATGATTGATAAATAGATTGGTCTGTGTGAAATTGTAATTTGTGCGAGTGCACTCTATTGACACATGGGATTTAGGTGGCCGTCAGGATATATCAGATTAGCTAAATGGTGGACAGTCGGTGCTTTATATTGATGGATTACCAACCAGTACATTTCGGTTGCATCATTGGGGTTGTAGTGTCACTCCCTTGCAGGGTTCGCGGCCACTCCACTGTGGAATAAATCAACGTACCTGGTCGATCAGGACCCATTGTCAACATAAATATCATTCCTTCCCTCTACCAACATCTGCCAACCCTCAACCCACATGACTGAGTTTTGGTCAGTCATCCCTGAAGGACTGCATCCACTTGGATGCTGCCAGGGAGCAACCTCCCATGGTTTTTGGGCCCAAAGGGTTGGGAGAACACTGGGGAAGTTGGAGTTGTAGCCTGTCGTCTCTGATGTCGATGTCGTTGTAGTTTTTTTGTTGTTGTTGTCATCTCCTGGTTAATGATCATTATCAATAGCTAGGATAAATCAAACCTTCATCCAACTGCCAATCGTTGAAAGACTGGGGTTGAGCAGCCATGGAAATTCACTGATGAGTTGTAATTTACTTTGGGTTATCACCAATCAGGCATTAGCAAAGAGCAAATGATAGGGACATCCCAAAGCAATAGTTGAGCAGGTATCAAAACTTGCGTGTGATGAGCAGCTTAGGTACAAGTAGCGAGCTACTGAGCTTCGGAAAGTCCTCAGAAAGGTTCAGGATGACCATGGATGACCATGGATGACCTCTTGATGGAAAGCATGCCGGCCTCTTTTTTTGGAGAATGCAGAAGGGATCTCAAGGGGTACTGAGGGATGCAGATGAAATCCGGCTAACCAGCATGCACCTCCATGGGATAAAGCAATGGATGAACTGCAGAAGTATATCCAGCAAGATGAGCTGATAATCAGCATTTCTATCACATATGCTTGAGATGTAAGGTCCTGTGGGCACGCTACTGTATCAGATTCTCTTTCATCGGCAGTTTGATGTTCAACTTTTGCTGATTTTTGAGCCGCCTGTCCAAGGCTGCTTTAACTGTGATCGGAAGGCACCTCGATTGCAATCGTGTCCGAGGAAGTCCTCCTACGTTCTGCATGCCGGACAGTATGCAAAGAATGCGCATGTGTGTAGAATTATGGATGCATGTGAGTATCATATGTAAATACAATAATACATACATTCTGTACTTATATACATTCAAACGCATGCATCCATCCAGACATAATGACACATGTATATCATTCTATGCACCCATGTATGTATATATAAACATATGTATATATATTTCTCCAGATGTATCCACAAACAAGCACTTGGAGTGAGCTCCACTTGACAAAGAAGTGACTTTGCATTGTGGAATCTTAGGGCACAGTGAATTCTGATGGCACACCGTGGGCATCCAACAAACCCTAAACCAAAGAATTTTCAGTACCCGGAATCAATAAGAATTGAGGGTTTTGTTAAAGCAGTGAACCATGAGACTGTGCACACATAGGCATTGGTTTCACCATAAGCATCATCAATCAGTGGCACATGTTTATATACAATGAAAGTTGAGGGTTCCAGCCGGGCGATATTGGTTTTGTCAGAGGCGGATTTCTTGCCTAAAATCAAGCAAACGTGACCCTGGCACTTGATACACCATCTACAGTTTTGTCAACCACGATGAACTATGGTTACTCATAGAATTACCAGCTTATTCCCCACTGTTCAGCAGTTTTAAGAATGATTGTCATCACTTATTCAACAGTGTTCAGAACAAACACCATTATTATTCAGCAGAATTTGTTACACTCTGGAAAAGTAAGCTGGAAGTGGACAATCCACCGTGCAAAATTGCTGGTGTGCCTATGTTTTCCTATGTCCTTATATAATAAATGGGTGTTTCTCAAAACAGGGGTACCCCCCAATCATCCATTAGTAGTCATTTATAGTAATAAACCCAGCATTTTTTGGGTACCCCCATGGCTTGAGAAACCACCAAATGATGATTTCTAGCTTCTATGTGCTTCTATGTTTTCCTATGTGCTTCTAGGCTAGTCTGGTCAGTTCACCAGGTAGCAGTCACCGGTTGGATCCCACCCCTTTCCGCCTCTGAGGATCGTGTCGACTGTCGCCACTCCGCAGGGCCCCAGTCGTCGTTCAATGGAATCACTCATCCGCAAGGGTCGTGCTGTGAAGGAACCTGGGGAATCGTTCCGGTCACTGATCATTCAATGGAAGCAATGGTTATGTAATGACTCAATGACCATTCAATGAAAACTAATTGTTAGATTATGATTAACGGTTGCCATTCGAGGATAACCAACAAGAAAAGGGGATATACCAACAGTTGTGCAGGGGCCATAGTCAATGGCAACATGTAGCAATTTCCAGCTACAAGCGACCAATGACAGCAATGTCCATTGGTGAGCAACAAGCTGCATCAACAGCGACCAGCAATGACGAGCATAACTCGTTGGAACAACACGGGACCAGTTCTTGGGGATAAGTGGCCAACAACATCTACCAAGCTATCTATGGGTGCTTGGGTTCATCAGCTGATTTGCATAGTGATCATTCACCAGAGTCACCTCATGAGTCATGAGCCATCATGAACCAGCTAAGAAAGTAAACCCTGTAGAATATAGTTTGAACCATTAACCAGTCATTAACCATTGTCAACCATCATGTTTAGCACCACTTTACTGCCAACATTTAAATCATCATGAGCCATTACTAAACCATCACGGAGCATCCATCATCCAACTGTACATCAGCCCTTAAACGAAGCAACAAGGGGTTCTTCGTGAACAACCTGTGGTGATGGCAACTGCTAGCGATCTTGGATTGGTTGGGTTTATGGTCATTGAGTCATTGACTCACTGATGTACAAGTATACTACGCTTAACGTAAGCGAACGTAACCATTGGCCGTAACTAGATGCAACCAATGTTTCTGTGCATAGTCTACGGACCCCGGAAGCTAGTTGCGAAACTCTTTGCTTCAGTTAGACGCCGGAACCTAGGGTCCCTCCAGTCCATTCAGTTCCGTGATATGGAGAAGCCTATGACTTTCACGTCCCACATTACGTGGTCGGGGGTCAGAATCGAGTCAACCTGACTCAGAGCTGAGTTTGCCAACGAGCAACTGAGTCTCAGCAACATCAATTGACCTAGTCTGTGAGTCCTGGCTTCTGCACTGTGCCAAGAAGTTTTACAGTTGGCGATGGCGCCCCCTATTTTTTTCAACCAACCACTGTTCAGACTTGCAACTTCCCCACCCCGGCCATTTTTTTGCGATGTTTCTGTTGCAAAGAAGCATAACGAGCCAATCAAGACGGTGACTTATCAACGCGTTGCATGGGGAAGCTAAACATCTGAAACCTATGACTCGGGGGGAGGCGCACTACTATAGGGCTTGGCGGCGCTACGCCCGCGGCAGCCGTAGCCCAAGCTAATAGCTGGATGATAACAGGATATGACATGGGACCATAGCTATATCATAGGACTATTGGATAGGTGTCATTGATTCATTGGGTGTTTTTGAGAGTGGTATTGTGGTGCTTTGACATGCTGATGTATTGCTGAAAGTATTGTGAGCATTTGGGAGCCATTGAACACCTCACAGCCCACTCAGCTGTTGAGTCCTGTTACTCGCCGCGTTTTTCGGGCGATGAATCTCACCGGTGACCCAACTTCACTCCATAGATCTACTGTTCCCAGTTCTCCACCAGTGGATCTCATTACTGGGGAAAGCTGGTGGCTGCATGGCTGTCCTGTTTTTCGATCCACCATTTTGTTGAAGACAAAAACGTGACGCGAGCGACTTGGTGCACTGCAGAGTCCAGTTGGACCGTTGGACGCGTGGAGCGCAACACGCCAGAGCCGTTTGCCCCCAGAGGAAAACGATGCCCGGAGAGCTGGGGCACTGCCTGGGCTAAGCTGCTGCTGCTGCTGCTCATGATGGGCTGGATGAGTTGCTGTATCGAGGCCGCTATGTTTGGCTTCCCAGTGGCAGCAGATGAAAGCGTCATCTCACAGCATGATCTTTGTCACCTTGATGTGCCAATCACAGGGTCACAAAAGATATCAGCAAGACCCACCCACCACGATCATGTTGGGCTTAAAACATCGGTGCTGGCAATTGTTCAAATCTACGAACTGGGAATAGAAGGATGAACCAATCAGTGTGTGATGAGGTGGGAGTTGTTCTTTAGTTCGTCAATACTTCATTCAGCTTAACACTCATCGATCGTGATTGAAACTCATGAGTTTACCAGCACTAAACGTCTCAACATATCTCAACCATCCCAAGTTTCAACCATCTCGCTTTGTCCGGTATCACCATGGCTGACAGTCCAGACCAGCCTGCAGCTGAGCTTGAAAATGTTGACGAGGAGGAGCGGTGAAGTGCAAAAAATTGCCCAACCAGCCAGAACCAACGGGAATGAACAGCGATAAGCAGCCACGACTAGCCATAATGAGCAGCTCATACGCCATAACTAGACACAATAGACCGTCATAATGGATAGCCACTCGCAAGAAGGAGCAGCAAAAATAATCGTGGGCAAACCATGGCTGCTTCGTTGACGTCAAACCTCACAAGCTACACTGTGTCTTGTGGGACAAGTTTTGCACATCATCAGTGCTATGTCAGCGCACAGGGTCCATGTTATGTAAACAATAAACCCTGATATCTAAAACCCTTAACCCAGAAAAACCCTTGCTTGACTGCTTGACTCTAAAACCCTAAACCAGGATACCGTTTACCCAGTAAGATTAGAAGATACCCTCTGACATGGTTGTTGGATGTTGTTGGCGAACCAGGGGGGTTGCGCGAAGAACGACTTCTGTCTTTTCTTCATGATAAATGGCTACTGTAACGCCGGTGATTAGCTCGTAAGTAGTGTTGCATTACGACTACTGATTCTACTGAGTGGTTCAGTAGCGTTGATGTGTTTTTTTGACGATAGAATGATGCGATAGTTGGCTTGACGCACACGACACAAACAGGCCGTGACTTGCCAGCAATCCGAGAGAAACACAAACACACACACACTCATATATATATATATTTATGATATTAATTATGATTATATATAATTACATATGATTAATTGTGATTATGTAAAATATCATGTATTTATAGTTATATGTATACAATCAACATACCAAAACTCCGGTGCTTTGCCCAGGAAACCAGAGAAACAACAATGAAAACCACTCTGGATTTTGAGATGCCAGAAACCTTGATTCGAACTGTGGATCCTTGGACCCAGTACAGCTTCACGAGTTTCAGCGACGGGGCATGCAGTTGTTGCCCTATGAAATGATACCCGTTTCCTTTAAGAAAATATACGCTTAACAATACAAACAATGATCCTTTATCATGGTTAACCAGCAAATCCTTTCCCGGTGATCAACTGATTTGATCCCATTTGACATTTTTGTAGAGCCAAAGCCCTGTCAGACCCAAATCGTACAATGTCCCGTTGCTGTGCACTAAAATCTCTGGTATACATACATACATACATGCGTACATACGTACATACGTACATACGTACATACGTACATACGTACATACGTACATTGACATATGGGTATATACCGGGTAAAATCCGGTTGTATGTTTGACGGTCATATTATGAATACCAATGCATTTACCAAATACAGTCTGAACAGCAATGTCATAAATGCTCTCATCAATGGCATGAAATAACTCAGCTCCTTTGAAATCAACTCATTCATTTTTTTGATTGAAATATTTATAGCTTCTTTCGTTTATGGTAATTCCACACTTGTATGCACATGCATTTATATTGTACTACTAGTACAACACATATGCATATTTATCTTGAACATACAGCGCACATCATGAGCGAGGTCGAATCATGCGTCTTCTATCCAATGTGCCGAAGAGAGTTAGTTTCCTTGGGTCATATCACGATGGGTCCCATCAAAGTGATATTGACTTCTGAGCGACAGCATGATGAAAACTGGTCCAACATGGTGGTTTCTCAAAATCGGGAACCTAAACATGTTGGTTAACTAAGTTTATTACCATAAATGGTTTCTAGTGGATGATTGGGCGATACCCCTATTTTGAGAAACACCCAGATCTGTCGCTTCAAAGACCTGTGCTTTGCTTGGTAACAGGACCTTTTCGGCGATGATGATGATCCTCCCCCAGGGGATGCTGACGAGGTAGCGGAGGTGCCATTGGCGCCCGCAGACGGGGTGGAGGGGGGACCCGAAACGTCGTCGGAAGACTCAGCGGCTTGGGTCCAACGTTGGGTTGTTCAAAGAAAGTCGGAATACAATAGAAATCCATGGTAGCTAGAATATTCGATGTCTGGATTTGGCGCTCCCACTGGAGAGAGTGAACACTGGCGAGCCCAGTCCAATCAACTTCTTGAACATATACAAAATGAGATCAAGGATATCAAACGATCGTACCCGTGGGGCATTGGAGGGGTGGAATTGTGTGGTTTTGAACGGGTCGAAAACATTCAACAGTGAACATCCGAAGCACCTTGCTTGAGGTCAAAAGTCAACAAAAATCAAACGGCCCAAAGGTTGCTTTCAAGTTGCATTCCTTTTCCCCCAAGGCTCACAATTTGGGGCGTGTGCTTGACAGATGTCACGTGAAAGCATAGGCTGGAGTATAGGGCACGTGGTCGGAACTTGTGTCTTCTACCCAATGTACCAACTTTCTGCGTTCACACCACCATGGGTTAAACTTATTAGCTTCAAGAGTTATTTCGACTTCTCAGTAACATCATGATGCTTTCCGTTGGCATGAAACTGGGTCACCCCAAAATTTGTTCCTTCAAAGACCTGTGCTACGCGTGGTAATAGGACCTCTTCGGAGATGATGATGATCCCCCCCTGGGTGAGGTGGCGGAGGTGCCGTTGATGCCTGCGGGATGGTGTGAAAGAGGGAGTATCCAAACATCGTGGCAAGTTGCAGCAACTTTGGTCCAACATGATTAGTTAACTAGATTTAAGTAGGTAGTTTCTTAGTTGGTCAGTGGGTCATACCAACATGATTTGCCTGACCGATCGATGATGTTTATTTCCCCGGAGATTTTTTTTTGAAGATCTGCCATAAATCCATGGTTGCCAAAATATTCCATGTCTAAGTGTGGTGCTCCCACTGGGGAGACTGAACACTGGCGAGCCCAGTCCAATCAACTTCTTGGATATATAAAAAACGAGATCAAAGGATATCAAACGATCGTACCCGTGGGGCATTGGAGGGGTGGAATTGTGGCGTTTTGAATGGGTCGAAAACATTCAACAGTGATCATCCAAAGCACCTTGTTTGAGGTCAAAAGTCAAAAAACAAATGGCCCAAAGGTTGCTCTCGAGTTGTGTGGCTTTTTCCTCAGAAGTTGACAGTTTGAGGTATGTGTTCGACATCTCGGCATCAACAAAGAAGAACCCAGCAACATCCTGATGCTTTCTGTTGGCATGAAACTTTGTTACCCCAGGAATCCCCAGGATGTGTTTCCACGTGAAAGCTTTTTGTTCAGGCCGTGGGGGATGCTGAGGAGGTGGCGTTGGGGCATGCGGATGCAGAGAACATGGAGTCCCAAGATGTCCCGAATATCAAATGATATATATATATATGTTACCATCAATTATAATCATCATTTAGTTATAATATATCATTGTTTGAAATTTACCATCATTATAACAGCTATATGGTCTTCCCATAGAGGCCCAACGCGTGCACTGAATCGAAGCGAATCTGTCCCATTCACATCCGTTATTCGCTGGAGCAGCTCGGGGTTCACAACTTGGGGTTTCGACTGTGGGGGTGCTGTGGGAACGAGGAGCAAAATCATCACTTTTCGGGGATGACAATTTTTGCATCAAAAGAGACAACATGCATCTTACTCAAAGATACAAAGATACAAATTGCAAGCAGCAACAGCAAACCATAGGGACTGATCACTAACCTTTTGTGCGGTTTGGCTCGATATATGGAGCAGGGGGCTTGTGTCATGGCATTGGCCCAAAAGTCTGATTCATATGATGCTGATCTGTGGTACCCCCAATACACGAAGATGACTTTTAGCCGAGAAACCACAGGTTTTGGGAGCCGCTTCATGTGAGTCTCAAGTTGGGCTTGCTGCTACTCCAGTGGCGAACAGCCCGATGGTGTAGGGGATTACGCTATGGGAATGGTGGCAGGACATCTACGATCCATGCCTGGATCCAGTCAGCAGTGGACGCTTAGCCCCAATATTAGATCTGGCATCGCGAAGTCCAGGAAATTGTAAGATGATATAAACTTACTGTAAGACAAATCACTTTCAGTTGCAAATTTCATGTCTGCCAAACTGGATCGTTCCTGGATGTGATCGTTTCCCTTCGAAAGTCACGCCCCTGTGCTTCATCAACTTGATCGGTTGAATAGTACTGTAGTAGGAGCCTTTTTGAAAGGCCTCAGCCGTCACCAGGAAGGGGCCGACGTGGAGGCCCTCTTTGGATCCAGTGATGAAGGCGGTGCGGCGAGCGTGCGCCGAGGTGGTTTGGAGTCCAGGGTGACCATAGCGCCGCTGATGGAGCAGCTTGGCAGGGGTTACAATCATCACACCATCTCACAGCTGTCAAGATGACCTGCTACCAACCAATCAGGCCGGACATCACACGCAGTTTTTGGGTCTTGGAGTCAGAATCGTACCCCTGACCCAAAGAAGATATGGTGAAACCATCGAGTTTGAAGGCACACAATGGTTACGGACTTGTTATTGCTAAGATTGCTACTGTAAGAGCCCTTTTGCCAAGGCATTGAGGAACTGAGGAACAATCACCGTTGCAAGGGATTTTGTCAGTTCTGGTCTTTATTTGGCACAGATGGGTTGACGCAATGCAATAAGACAAGGCAGCGGCCACAGACTACTGCTGCTATTAGTACTACTACCACTACCACTACCACTACCACTACCACTACCACTACTACTACTACTACTCTTACTACTCTTACTACTACTACTACTACAACAACAACAACTACTACTACTACTACTACAACTACTATTACTACTACTACCACTACTACTATTACTACCACCACCACTACCACCACTACTACTCCTACTAACTACGAACTACTAACTACGAACTACTGACTACTAACTACTAACCACTACCTACGAACTACTAATTACGAACTACAAACTACTAACTACGAACTTCTAACTACCAACTACTAACTACTACTGCTGCTGCTGCTGCTGCTGCTGCTGCAGTTGCTAATACTGTCACTAGCAAGGAGACCCACATTTTTGGGTTTTGTCAGATCAGTTTTTGTGTGCTCGTCTCCGAAAGCTTCAGTCCAATCACTGTCGGTTGTGTACAATATGTATACATATATATATATATATGTACATATTATATACATGTAATGCAATCATAAACATATATACACATATATTTACGCAATAGGCAAGCACGAACACACACACACACACACCAAAAAATAAGGTACCACATCCTATGCTCATTTTATATGGTACGCAGTTTTATGGCGTGTGTGCGTGTTTCGTACATCATCATCATCATCATCATCAACAACATAATCATCATCATCATCATCATCATCAACAACATAATCATCATCATCATCATCATAATCATCATCATCATCCTCCTACTCCTCCTCCTCATCATCATCATCATCATCACGATCCTCACTTCCCTTGGTACTTTGTCCAATGACCATCCTGACCACTTGTTAGGATATCCTGAGAGACTGGGGAACTTTTGCCGATGCTGCAATTGTCAACTGTTTGTCATATGACTGTAGCATGGTTATGTATGGTTCACATTTGTTCGAAGATGGCAATTCCATTTTACCACAACGGCTGCCTTGATTTAATGAATAAGTCGGTGATTTGAATTCTGAATGGCTAATATTGGTCACTTATATTGGTTATCAGGAGTTATTGGTTTCTCAGGAGTTCCATGAGATAAACCTTACCCGTTCATGCTTGATAATAGATCAGCTATTCAGCTTGTAGAATTGGAAGTGGATGTTTCATGTCTATTCATATTGTGCTTTTGTTAGGGGCAATGCAATTATTCCTTAAGTGCAGGGAAGAACATGTATGGAGGTTTCATGAGGTTTCTCAGAATAGGGGACCCCAAAATGATTGGTTCACTACCAGAAATGATTAATGTGGGATGATTTGGGGGAACCCCCGCATTATGAAATCACCATAGAACCTTGAACCTATGTGACACTATTTAGCCAAAATGGCACATTTTGGAAAACTATTTTTACACAGTTTCTGATGATCTATGTATTTAGAATAACACATGTATATTTATGTATCTATATCTATCTATCTATAGATATATATATATAATTATATATGTATCTATATTGATGCTTATATTTGCATATTTTGTATGGTTGTGGGTCAAGGGCCCCTGTATCCGCTGGGCATATTTTTGAGACTGTTGGTTCTGACTTCCCACAGCTTTGTAACCGTGCTACGGCTCTACCAATCAGCAGCTGGGTGAACTCATCAATGGTGATGGCTGCGCCTCGTTGGGGATTCAGTGAGGTTGGATGACCAGTTTTGTTTGGGGATACCTTGGGAGACCCTTCTCGGGGGCCATGGTTTCCCGGGGGGTACCATGGTTGACATTTTCGGGGGCCGTGTGTTGTGGCTCCCCAGGAGGTGATGACAAAGAAATGGAAGAACTCTTTGGAGCTTCTGAGGCGCAATGACAAAGCACATGCTGCACGCTGTGAACCAATTGGCTCGTCATTGCAGCTTTAACAACCAGTTGCTGAAGTAATGATTGATACATGCCCACATCTAGGATGCAATGCATCTAAACAATACATGTGTATGTATATATGTATCAGTATATGCAATCTATGCGTATAAATAAATAGATATATATATATATGTATAAAATAAATAAATAAATAAAAATATATATATATATATAATTACAAAAATATAATCTATACATAAATATGTATACGCATTTATTGCAGATATTGTACGCATTATGTGTATATATATATGTACATACAATGAATACAATTGACAATGGATCTAGATGATGATAATCTATACATACATTCTATGGGATTTTGACCTCATGGGAGGCTTCTCCGATAAACGATAAGCCATGAGAAATGTGCAATCTGACGGGGGCCATGCATGGCTTGCTGCGATACAACGAGCAGTTGGCGAATGGTCAGTTCAAGCCCTTCTGTTTGGTTTCAGGCTTGGTTGATGACCATGGAGAGCGCTTAATTAATCACTGGTTAATCATGGTAAATGGTTGGTAAATCGGCGGTGTTTGGGTCGCGTAATTGTTGGTCAATGATGCCGGTTTGTTTTCCGTCCAAGTTCCAACCGTCGGAAGATCTGGTCGGAATACTGTAGTAACATTTTGAAAAGGGCAAACCAGTTATGTCTATAAGATGCAAATATAGACGGTGTTTAGACACCGTTCGAAGAAAAAGACTGGTTTATGGAGAAATGGTCATTTCTCGAAATGGAGGACCCCCAAAATGATTGGTTTATTACCATAGATGACTAAGAATGGATGATTTGGGGGGTGCCCCTTCTTTTAAGAAACACCCAAATGGTTGATGAGAATTTTCGAACGGAAACCCTCCCCATTGATGCAGAAAAAAGGTGGCTCCACGTGGACTTTGACTAGTGAATCACAGACCAAGAATCCTGTAGCAACCACAGCCAGTTGGGGGTAAAATTGGGTGGTTCAAAACCAGCCGGTTTTAGTGTTTGCTTACGAATGTTACCAGCGTGTCGCCGCTTGTCGAAAGTTTCGCTGCAGTTCGGGCCTGGTATCGGTTGAACCATGTTGATCCCATGGCGTCGATGGGAATGGTGATTCTCCGTCGCTGGTGACCGAACCAATAAGCGTTTATGTTCGTGGTTTCTCAAAGGCTGTCACTAAACATCTCCAAGTTCGGCCTTTTGGGGCAGGGTAGATATGATTTCGCTAAAGGCTGTCCACAAGGCCCCCCAAAAGACATGTTTCTCTCCCCAAACCTCACGGCCCAGCGCTGCCAGGAGGAGGGGGACACGGCGGCCAAAGCGACCGAAGCTGCTCCTTCAGAGGTGAGTGAGCTGGCGCGAGGACTCAGGGCGTGACCGAGATCAGGGCTCAACAGCATGGTTTGGTTCACACCGCAAGCGGTTGTTTGATACTGTGCATAGATGGTGGTACCCCTGCAGCATCGGGAAAACCTCTCGTTCTTGGTCGTTTTTCGCGATTCAAGGACCTATTTAGCAGCTAGTTAATTAATCCGTCAATTAACCAGCCCCTTCACCATCCTTAACCGGTATCAACCATGATTAGCATAGATCACCCAGCTTATTACATCTTATTACCCATCAGTAGCTATCATCACTCAATATGAATCAGCTCATGAGCCATACTTAGCCATCATCGACCTCATTAACCATAGAGAATCGACTATTAATCAGTTTATCGAACCCTTTATCCTCCATTCTTTTTGGCTGTTGGAACCCTTGGAACCTCTCGAGGGTCGGAACCCAGGGCGAGCGCGACGTCTTTGGTGACCTTGATGATGATGAAGATCCAGAGAAGGCACGACGCCGGCAACCTGGCTCCTGGGTGTCGGCCCTGTCGCGGGATGGTTGTACTAGTGGCGACTAGTGGTGGTTCATTGGGACAAGTGGTGGGTGATAGCTTACTAGTGGTCGTTGATTACTACGCTTGGTGGGTGATGTAGTGACTGGGTAGTGGCTAGTAGAACCGTTGTAGATATGCCGGTATGCTGGTAACCAGTGGTGGTTACTCTTGGTAAATCTGCTAGTATACAGTATTTATACCTGACCCAAGTTGCTACGTAGTGGTGATTAGGTAATGGTGATTACATTACTTTCCATGGGGCAACAGACTATTAGGGGTTGACATCATACCAATGACCAAGGGCGATGACTGATGGGTGATATATTGTGTACTAGCAACAAACGGTGGTTACCAATAATGATAATGATTGATAAACCAATCATGGTTCATGACCAAGGGTGGGTGAATGGTTATACCATTTAATGGCGTTGATAACAAAGTTACTAACGACCACCATAGTACTGTAGTGGTAAACCCACTGCGAGAGCTACAACGGATTGTCATATAGAAGGAATGTATGTGATGGGGGGATGGGACGAATACATAGTCATGGATGGTGCTCGATAGCCATTGTAAAACAAAGCACCAGACGACTGGCTGGTATTGTGCCATGAACATTTGCA
>VSDK01014552.1:523956-551456 GCA_009767595.1 Symbiodinium kawagutii | reverse complement strand
GGTGGTTGTCAATGGTTCTGGCGATGAGATTGTGGTGGTTGCTCCATGCTTATTGGCCCTTGAGTTGTCAGTATGTTGCCTGTGATTGGTGACCAATTTCAGGTGGGAAATGAGCACGCACATGTCTAAACACAGAAAAATTGACTTTGTTCATCACGCGGAAGATGAAAGGCATGAAGGTTAGTTCATTTTTTCCATTGTAAAAGAGTAGGATGTTGTTCCCATCATGCCCATTACTGCAGATAAGTTTTCTCCCTGGCTCATTTCGACCACGCCAAGCTGACCTGGATATAAATCCAATTGCATCCCCACTTAGCGAGGGCAAAAAACCGGAAACTGATCAGCAACCAGAAACGCAGCGTTACGCTGCGCTGTTTGTTGCAAAGGCTCCCTGGTTTGCTGATGCTAAGACTAGCTAAGCAGCTATGCATCACTGCTATCATCATGGACAAAAGGGTTCTCGGTTGATGTGCGTACTTTTTCTGATAAAAGGGCCATGGTTGTTGGTTATTTAGCACTCGTACAGTTTCCGATGTCACAGAAATTGTTGCTCATTGTTGCTGGTGTCCTCAGCAGTTGCTCATACCTCGTCGATGTAGGATAGCCTGGCATGGTTCAATGGCTAGAGCTATCAGAAAGTGGCCCCCCCAAAACATCCCATGATTTCGATCACTGGAACCGTGTCCTGTTGGGACCCAAAGGATGGTGATAGATCTTCAGGATACACCATGATTCGGAACTTTGTAAAAGCCCCCTGCCGAGCGAAGGAAAATCCACATGCGTTCAGATATCACTTCGTTGTTGTTACTATTAGCACTGAGCACTGTTGCCAGCACTGTTGTTGGCACTACAATACGATCTATAAGATTATTGACATTGTTATCAACCTTCCCATTCTTATCAACCATTCTCATCAATCATTCTGTTGATCACAATCAATGATCAACCCATGTTATTGACCATTATTTGTTGCTGTTCAAATTGATCATTGGATTGACCATTGGCTGATAATATAATCATTGATCATTCATAATATGGTGACACAATGAGTTTTATGAAGAATCGGATAATATAATGACCTTGATCACAAGTGAACCAACCATTGACCATTACTTGTCACTGTTATTGACCAACTTGACCATTACTAGTTGGTTAATAACATTGATCAAACCCTTTCATGAATGATCATTACAAGTAATCAAATTGATTGGTGATCAACCATGGTTGGTTCGCTTATAATGAATTGATGATCACCATGGCTATTAATTATTGATGATCAACCCTTTCATTAATAATAGCTAATTATTGTGAACCATTATTGTCAACCAATTATGGATTATCATTGGTTATTCCCCATTGATGATCAACCTTTTCATCAATGATCAACCCTTTCATCAATTTATTATAAGTGAACTATGGTTATTAATAATGTTCACCATTAATGATCAAGCCTTTCATCAATGATCATTGGCTGATCACTCCATCGGGAAGTTGGTGGAAGCCTCGCGAGGTCCTGGAGCCTCTTCGTGGGCAACGAGTCCTTTCAGATCCAGTCCTACAGCGACAGGTGCAACGGGGGTGAGCCACCCGCTACGTGGTTACCGTTTGGAAGGTAAGGTGGTGAAGTTCGGTGGTTGAGATTAATGATGTCAATATATGTCAATAGTCAATATGTTAATGGTGGTTGGTGGGTAATCAACGGTAAATACTGGTGGTTAATTGATGGTAAACCCATGAACATCGTTAACATCAATAGTGATGTTAATGGTAGCCTGGTAGCCACCGGTGGTTAGTGAGTGATCAATGGTAAGCACTGCTCTAGCACTGCTCTCGCCCCGTGAGGACTCCGGTCTTCGAGGAAAACAGCAGCGATGTGCTGAGGTGCGAAGGACGAATCACTCAGAAGTTCCTGGGCGATCGGCTTGGGAAACTAGTGATGTGCAGGAGGAATGTCGAAGACCCATCTGCAGGCATGAGGTCATGTAAAGTTTTTGGTCGGTGAACATGTTGTGTTTCCTAAAGCTTCTAACGTTTCCTAAAACATGTTGATCAATTCTGTTGCTTTGACGTTTCCTAAAGCTGATGTGTTGTGCTCATCCTGATTGTGGCCATCAGCAGCATCTTCGTCATCTCTCAACTTCTTTATGATCTCCGCCATTTTTCCCATTAGCCAAACAACGACAAACATATCTCGATTGTTTCTATACATTCATTTCCCCCTAGCTATTCCCCCTAGTTATTGTTGGTTAAGCAACATGATGCTTACCAATCATATGCAACATCATGAAACATTTTCGACTTCTGGAAGCTGCAGCGTGATATTTGGGGACCTACTGGAAGCTCTTGATGCCTGGTTCATGATGACAAATGAGGATCAGTCATGATGACAACACATGCTCATGGTAGTGGTGATCATGATTGAGCACGATGAATTAATCCATGATCAACAATGAATAGAACATCATGATGACAGCCGTATTGATAGACCAGCATGGTTTGGATCGTTGACAAGTTGCTGTTCAATAGATTCTCCAAGAAACAGTTGCGGTGCTTCTTGTGATCATGGAGTGGCTCGTAACAATGGTTACAAGGTGGGCCCCCAACCACTTATAAGTTGGTCTATAACTCATCTAATCAGAGTTAACTAGCAGTTATAGGGGTTGCATCTCCGGTCAAGAACCACGCGCGCGGACGTAGCCTCAGAACTGTGGTGAAGTGAATCCTCTGAGGTTCCTGGCGACGCCCAAATCCATGGACTCGGCTTCGCACGAGATGTCCGGGAAGCCAACATTCGTGGCGAGGGTCAAGGCTTTAATGGTCAACCATGGGGAACAGCCTTCCCGGTCTCCAGATTGAGCAGATCCTTGGCTTGGCAGGAAAAATATCAATTTCACCGAGGGCTCAAAACAATTATGTACACAAAGTGCTGTTAGCTAAAAAATGTTTTTTCGTGGGTGCCGGAAACGGGCCTGAAGCCTTATATTTATATACCATATTATATTACATAATATATATATATATTATTGCATCACATTATAAGACATATAGAAATATACATCGAGTGAGATGGGAATAACCATAGCCATCCATCAGGCGTTTGTTATCCACAATTTGCCCCCTCCGAGGCTGAAGAAGTCGCAGTACCGGAAATACGAACCTGTGCGGCGTTCGTTGCTGATGACCGTGGGGAACCTCAGTGGCAGCGAAACTGCTTGCCGTGGTGTGATGATAGTGGTGGCCATGTGGGTATTGTTACGGGCAAACACCCCCGTTTGCCCGCGCCTCTGTCGTCAGCGTCTTGGAACGTCAAAAAACATTGGTTTTTACGGGACAAAATGCACATGTGTGACATGAAGCGTATCTTGACGGCGCGCGCAGGTCCTTGACCTGTGTTTTGCTTGCATTCTGGAGACATACAACCCTAAAACCCTAAAACCCTAAAACCCTAAAACCATAAACCCTAAAACCCTAAACCATAAACCCGAAAAAGCTAAACCGTAAAGCCAAAAACCTAAAAACATTTGAGAAAAACGATAAAACCTTGAAACCATAAACCCTAAAACCCTAAAACCATAAGCCCTAAAACCCTAAAACTATAAACCATAAACTATTACGCGCAAACCCCCCCGTGGGCGAACGGGGGGGTTTGCGCGTATTGTTAGTGTTAGTGGTTTGTTGTGATTGTTACGATTGACTGCTTGTTAATGTTTATTATATACGGTTGATTATTGACTAAATGTATATTATGTTCGTCATGGTATTTGAGCTGGTTGTGCTTGTTGTTGTTTTTCTTGTCATGGTATGATATTTCCACACACGCATTCCATACCCACATTCCATATGTTTTGTGTAGTAGTATAGTACAAATCTATATGCACATGTATCGATAGACATATATTCACGCACATCTCATGCATCATGAATGACGTAGATCTGATTTGATGAGGCATCTATTGTAGCGACTAGCTGTACCCAACCAGACGCTTGTTAGGTCCTTAGCCGACTGCGTATCCTATTTCGGATGCAGGGGGGCTGGTATCACTGTTCTTCCAAGTGGGCGCTTGAGACCTCTGAAATGGAGTTGCCAACAGAGGTTAGAATGAATCCAATCGAAGCGAAATGGTAGGGATTGACAGAGAATACCAACACCGAAATGGATAGCTTCCTAGATGGATAACCAAAACTTCTTGTGCGTGGTTGGAGATCGGATGTTGGTGAGCACATTCGTTGAATCTCTGTTTGGAGCTTGCATCCAAACCAGCGCTACTTCAGCATCACCTGCAGTCCCAAGTCGTACCGTGGGGGTCAAATTGGTGAAATGGTCCGGGTCGAACCACCCCGCAACTGCCAGGATGATTGCTTGTGCTTCAGACTCGTGAATCATGACAAGCGTCAATTGTGGTTGATAGCTGGTCAACAATACTCGTTGATCACGGTGCTTTATCACAAATATACTGTAGAAACTTTTGCTCAGCAACTATCAATAGCTGGAGTGGTTCATATGTCATAGGATTCAATAGTTGCAAGCGAATGTCACACTGATTCATAACAAGATGTTAACTATTTCTGCGGTTCGGATAACAATATCAACGGTTGATGGTGGTCAATAGTGTTCATGACACGACCAGGCCTTTCAGTGGTTAATAGCAGTGAATCATTTCAATAGCTACTGGAATAGCAATCGATGATTGTAGAATAGTTATTCTATTTGATTAGTCATATTGATTAATTGATTAATCTATGTATATGATGTTATTTGGTTACATTTTGATAGCTACTGGAATAGCAATGAATTGATGATCGTATAATAGTTATTGATTCAACATCAATTAATTAATTGCTATTATCAATATTGCTCATAATAGCTCATATTGCCATTCGCAATACCAATCAATCGTTTGGGTGTTGCGAATATGATTCTCCTCACCATCCACGAGCCACGAGCTGTTCACATGCGCAGGAGGCAGACTCCAGGGACGCCAAGTGAAGATCTCAGCCTTCTCTCCGCCAGCCATGGTGAATGGTGATATCTTCTCGACTTTGAGGGGATGGTCAACTCGTGGATCATGGATCAATTGATCCACGAGTTGACCATCACCAGTATGGTTGATTCAGTGGATCAATGATTGAATCAACTCAGCCATGGATGATTGACAGTGGTGAATGGTTGATTTCGTGGTGACTCGATGGTCAATTGATGGTCACAGCATTGTGAACAAGCGATTGCAAATGCTCAATGAATGGCCAATGATCGTTGACGACGCAGTCAATGACGATTAGTGGTGAAAGCAATAGTTACATGCGGCTAGGAACATGCACGTCTCATGGTGAACTGGACTTGATGGGCTAGAGTTGTGAATTTCTGGTGCATCCCCCTCCAACAAAATGGTGTGTATGCCAGTATGCCATATCTATTTACACATTCCTGTAGATAAGCTCAAAATCAAAATATATGCGGGGCCAATGGGTCGTTGTGAGCATTTGAACAGGCACTGTGACTTCTTTTTTGGGATCTGAAAGCAAAGGGTCTTGTGCCGAAGACCGGAGCCCCTTAATAGTACATCGATAGCGACATCTGAAAGGGTGAATCCAGCACTTGTCATTGCTTGTCCTGGTTTCACCAGCAATAATTGATGATGAGTTCCGTTTCTCTGGAACGCTGGGGTAGAAGACATCCATATGAGAAGGGACTGATTCTTGACCTTCCTCCGTAGTTTAAGCCTAGTAATTACCAGGCTGTGTGCTTTCCTGAGTGTCAATAGTCACTTCGATATGCTTGCAGGTAAGCGTGGCTTGCTCAGAAGGGTGAAGGTGATTCAACTTGCGAGTGCATAAGATGTTGGTTTTTCAGCTGTAAGTGTTCATGCCGTAGAATCCAATTGTTGAACTGAAACAACATCATGGGAAGCCAGGTCCATAGATGATGGCACCCTAAACCCTAGGCTTTTGCTTTCCTCACTAAGACAAAACAAGTTTCCACTTTGTATGGTTTATATGGCAGTGGGTCAAAACCCTGTACCCCTGGTTCCCCTATCATTAACCATTGTGTTCCCTATTATTGTTGGTTGCTGTCCCCCATTAATTGGTTGGTTAATATTGACCCAACTCGCCAGGTCAGATGTGGAAATAATGGTTCCGAGGGGTCCACTGCGCCCAGGCAAGCGCTGGAACTCCAGAACATGGATCGTAAGACTCGAACCAAGAAGTAGGGACACTCAGCGAAGTTCCACGTGGCGCCACGTGGAACTGATGCTATGGGCGATGAGGCCTTGACATGGGAGGCAACGGTGACCCACCAAAATTTGGGATAAACTTGGGCAACCTTGGGACACAACCTTCGCACGGTGAGATATGTTGACTTCCCAACCGGGACTGTGCCTCCGCAGGCTTTGTGGATGCTATGCGTAGCGTGACATGTAGAAGAGCAGTGTTTCAGCTGTTTAGCTCACTGGGATAAGAGTTTTAGGAGGTGTTTTGCAAGCATTTATAAATCATTTGGCATTGATTTTGTTGGATCAATCATTGATTCATCAAATATGAGAAACTTTTGACAAGCCTTTAAAGATTTGATGAGCTGGACCAACCCAAATGTAGTGGATTGATGTAGATCCAGGTAACACAGGGGTACCCAAGACTGCAGTATTGGGTACCAGCCACGGCTCAGGATACACAACCCCTATGAAGCTGTTCGTAGGTTGCTCCTCATAAAGCCTTGTTAGGAAAGCACTATGAACCAGCTGCTAAGCGCTGCTTATCCAGCTTACCCAGCTGCTTGGCTTCAGCTATAAACCAGCTTGAGCATCATCAATCATCTCATTCATCACCGAAAGCATCGGCTTCACCACCCACAATTACCCAGTACCAGGATCTTAACACCATGAACCATCATGAACCATCATTGACCGTCATCAAATTCCATGAGCGATCATTAGCAGTTCGTTCTGAGCAATTCATGAACAACACCATCATTGACCGTCATCAAATTCCATGAGCGATCATTAGTAGTTCGTTCTGAGCAATCCATGAACAACATTCAAGCATCAATTCGACACTCTCAACATCTATGAACCATCAATTAAGCACTATCAACCATCAATTCGCCACCAATTAACTATATCAATTCACCACTCCAAACCACCCATTGACCATCGATTCGCCCCGATTTGCGGTTACCCTTGGAGTCGTTGCGCCCGTTGCCTCCATCGCTTCCGAGGCGACCAGCCATTGAAGCAGGTGCAATGACAGTGGGGGATCTCAGATGTGGCAGCAGATGGCTGGTGGTTAGGGAGACCAGGAGCCAGGGTATCGATGGGTATCCCTAGATCCCTTCAAAGGGAGAGCAAGGCCAGGAGGCGCGGCCGTTCACCACTCCAAGTGCTGTTGTTTCTACCTCTTCAGGTATTTGAACCAGGCTTTGATGCCCTGGCATGGCTCAAGCTGCATCCTTGGCGCCGTTGGGAGGGTTCCCATGGTTGTCCTCACTGTTCGCAATCTGGCAGGTGATACCTGCTGGGGTCCCACGGATGTGGACTCAGACTATACGGTAGAAAAGCTGCGAAACGATGTTGCCGAAGCGATCAAAAGACCTGCATCTTCCGTCCGCCTCTTGAAGCACACTGAGATCCTGTCCAAAGGTGAGCCCTGAGCGGATCCTGACCCCTCAGCATCCCATGTCGAATGATCGTTTCATCTTATTTGATAAGGACAGCCCCTTAGGCCAGTGGACAAGCTTGACGAAATTTGATAATGGTTGGCGATACATTTGCTTAGTCGCTTTGTCATTTTTGTTGATCATTTCTTTTCATTCACCCGGAAGTAAAAGAATTGGAGTACTGCAAACAGAGTGCGGACCAATGACCTCCGGGTGGGATCATGCCACCGTGGCAGAGTGAAACCGCTGCAGGTGGCTTCAGCGAAGATGCCGACATCACTTTGCAGTTGGTGGGTCCACAGACCTATGCCGAGGAGTGCCAGAGCTACCTGGGAAGCTGTCCAGCAGTGGACACGGCGGAGCACAGTGCCTGGCTGGAGGAAGCGAAGACACAGCTTTTGCCGTCCCTGGAAGTGCTGCAGGAAGCGGAGGATAGAGAGCTGAAGGAGGTCCAGCAGGTGAGCCGTTTTTTTGGGAGCGGGAACTCCCATGGTCACAGCAACACCCAGCTGTTTTTTCTGTGACGCATGGGAACTTAGCATCACTCAAAGCCTTCGGAAGAATTTGCTTGAGCCTTTTATGTTGATCACCATAGTGGTGTTTTTTTCGATGGGTCCATGACAGGTGTACACCCAAGTTCCACTTTTGTGAGAAAGCCCGATGATAGGAACAATGACTGCAACTCGAGATTCCGATGACTACATGAGCGAAGCGCCAACCATCCATGATCATCAAACCCTGCTCCAGGTCCGAAGTCTTTGTCTACAGCTGCTGGACCAAGAGCGTAAGGATTTCTATAGCTCGCCCACGGAGCGCTACCCGGACAAAGCCTCTGCTAGGGCCATCGAGATCCTGAACCGCATCGCTTCCTGCGGGGACGTGGAGGTGGTTCGGGTGATGAAGTTCTGGCTGGCGAAGATCGCCACTTGGGAAGCGCTTAACCTGGGGGGTTCATCCCAGGTGCCAAGTGATTTCTGGGACACCTGGGATGAACCCAAACGAAGTGTTGAAAAAGTTTGATTTTGTTTGAGTTCTGGGTAGTCCCTAAAGTGACTGGATATGGATGACTTCTCGATCATTTTTGGATGCTTGTGGGGTACCCCCAACCCCGCCCAACCCGTCCTGGGGGACCAGCCATGACTTGGCCGCACCAGTCACACATCGACTTCACGCTGGAAGAAAACACCACATCCGCGGAAACGGTATTTCAGGCGGGCGCTGCGGCGCTGCTGAGGGTTTTCTTGCATCATCTTGCATCGTTATGCCGTATGCCAGTCACCAAACCATCACACTCCTGCCATCTGTGGCCATTAATCATCAAATCGAGATCCATCGAGCAATTCAACAGGCCTTAGCTAAGCACTTGAAATTCCTCAAAACATCAACTCTCAACTCTCATCCGCAGCACCCCCGGAGTCAGGTTTGCAAAGCCGTGCCTGACCTGGTTTCCATGGGAGATATGGAGGCCAGGTAAGCAGCCTTTGAAAAGGCCTGCGAATGGTTGGTCCCCTTGCTGGAAAAAAATCTGAGGGCCAACAATCAGCAAGCAGTTTTTGGATTCAGGGTCCAAAAAAACGGAAGGTAATGGTTGACAACCTGAATGATGCTGATGAAGTACATTTTTTCCCATCCGTTTCTTAAGTTTGTCGGATAAGCTCATGCACGGTGGACAGCAGTTTTCATGGAAGCTGGGGAAGCAGTAGCGGCAGGCACCAGCATTCGGATCTCTCATTCGAAGTGCATCAGACTGAGTGCTATGAGTGTTTTGACGGGTCGATTTTGTTTAATCATCAAAGCTAACCAATTTGTAAAATCGTGTCAAATCACTGAAATCCGCCGCAATGAATTAGCCGAAACAAAGGTTCATACTTCATGGTCTATTTTCCTCGTACTGATCAAACTCTTCTACATGATTGCCCACTATCAAGAAATAATCAAGTGAACAATAAGATTAGTAGTTAATGAGTCAGAAGTTTTTCATAGCAAATGCACATTGACCAATCAAGTATGTATCCATTAACCAATTAACATCTATTAGCCAAAGAAACAGATGAAACATTGTGATGGTCCACAAACCTGGATCAACCATCATGTTTGGATGAACTATTTGGGGGCAGACCTCCCCCCTGGTTGACGTCGCTATGAAGCTCCTTGGTTTAGATTTCGGGTGCATTGGCGAACGGTGATATAAATATTGAATCAAAGTCAATCATTAGCTACTTCCCATGGCTTATTCACCATTACTTACGTTATACATATTGAATATACAGATTGATGAACCATCATATCAACCGGTGGATCACGAACATGTCTTAGCCAACCCACTGCTTAGACTATGAACCACGGAGCTATGAACCATGGCCATCATGGGATCAAGCGATGGCCATGGGTACCATGGGCGTCCGACTGCTGGGGTAGCTGGGAGCTGAGGTGATCAGCCGATCCTCTGCAGGAAGTTCTCGGATGAATCACTACAGCAGCCCCTGGGCGGCCATGTTTCGATCCGGGCTCAACATTTGAGGGATATCATTTGATGACTAGTGATGGTCAATGATGGTTAATGATGGTTAATAGAATGGTTAATCAAATGGTTAATAGAATGGTTAATCAAATGGTTAATAGAATGGTGCATGATGGTTAATAGAATGGTGCATGATGGCTAATGATGGTGAATGATGGTTGCTTCTTCAAATTGGGGTACCCCCAAATTTTGCTTGGTTGATCACTCTGAAGGATTAATATAAAAGATGATTAGGAGGTGCCCCTATTTTGAGAAACACCTGTAACCAACATATGGTGACTAGTGATGCTGGGCTAATTGTGATCAATCGTGGTTCACAATGCTTCATCTCCAATGATGATATTACCAAGAACGAGAGGGATGTAGCTAGTAACTGAGGGTACATGAGCAACAAGAACACCCGGCAGAAGAATTCTGATGGCACCCCCAGCTACCCTGTATGTTCGTTCCTAGGGCTACGCCGCTTCGCAATGGAACATATCGGTACAGCATAGGGATCAAGCAATCACAGGGGTGATGTCAAGCCACATCAGTAACCCATAGCTGTGAAGATCTCAGTAGCAGCTGTCTTTCGTGATATCCACACATACATAGTAGCTGCATCTATGTTCATCTGCATCTTTCAATAGCTCATACATAATATACTATACATAGTTCTGATATGTTCTGATATTATTGTTGCTCATGAACATCGTCAGTGTTGCGACCCATACAATAGCTCTTCCGGCTTCTTCGATGCAGATGAACATAGATGAACCATGATGCCGGGGCTTCCTGAAGCTTGTCCGTCCCTTAGAGTTTCCACACGAAGCATGAAGATAGTTTTGAGTTCTTGCCATACGATGTGGATGCATTTCCACAGCTAGGAGATTGATGTAAATGGAAGATGAGCCCAACATCCCAAAAAGCTTCGACATTTTCAAGATTAGTACTCTGGTCTCGAAATGGGCGACCTCAACAATTCTTAGGCGCAGGGATGAAAAGGGAGCCATTTCAATCCAAGATGAATTCTTGCGCAGGTTGCAACGATCCCTACATTCAGATGTGCCTCGAGGCCGCAGTCGGCATCTGCAAGGAGTCTCCTGAGGGAGCACAAGAAGTCTTGAACAACCTCGTTGGCTTTGGGTACCATGAGCTTTTCCACAGCACCGACCATGGCAAAGCCTGCTCCTGAAACGAATTTGGCGCAGGGGGTGGCTGTTGGTAATCCAAAATCAGGAGCTCCCCTTGTCTTTTGCATTTTGGATTCTCTATGAACTGCTGATGACACACATGATATCCACGTTGTATCTTGTGCAGAAACTACATTGAATGTGCCTGTAGTCTAATTGATTTACAGGTACCTGGTACACTTCTGTGGTTTCGTATTGGTTGGTAGGTACAGCACTTCATTAACAATAGAAGATGCTTCGCCAAACAAAAACAGAAGACGGGTGATGTTGTTTGTTGCAAACCATCGTGAACCATTGTGAACTTGACCATGACATACCATGACCAGTATCAACCATCATCAACCATCATCAACCATCATAAGCATCATGACCTTCACCATCATGTAGCCATCAGCCATCATTGAAGCATCACCAACCACCCCAGGTGCCTGTTGAGCCGCCCAGGTTTGATCTACGCTCTCCGTTTGGAGCAGCTGACGGGCCAGCGGAGCGAGGCGCTGCCCGCGGTGCTTCAGGAAGCGACCAGCAACGGCGTGGAGGTCACTGCGGACGACGCCATCGAGCCCGTGGCCATGGAGACCATCGTGGTGACGCCCGCGTAGCCAGCGCAGGCTGACGAAGATGAACTGACAGAAAGCTGTATGAGTAACCGATAATATAAATGAATATAAATGAGTAGAGGAGTATCATACATAGTTGCATATGTATAAATTGATATGATTTTAGTGGTTTATATAGGGGACAATAAGCAACAAGAATGGTCAGGTTGGTTATAACCTTAGATATGGATAGAGTATAGACAGTAGACATCAATAGACTGGGGTTTGGCCTGGAAAATGGCAAACATGCTGCCAATGACATGAACCTGGAACAACAAATTGTTCTTAACAGTGGTTGACGTTCGCAAGGCAGTTGGGACATGATTTCACGCATCGTTCCTCGAGGAAGTTACTTGCAACAAAGTCGAAGCTGGCGGGTTTGTTGTGATTGCAATCCCTTGGATTCTGAATCCAGGGTACACCAACAAAGATCTGGTGCACTTGGGGTTTCTGAGAGTATCAGTTTCTGACAGTATACGAAGCACATTCTGTACATTCGACCTTTCGAAGTCCGTCTTCCAAGCGGCTGTTTCACTGCTGGGATAGGGATACCCTAAAACCCAGCTCCAGCTATGGCGGGGTACCACCAGGGATACCACCAGGGACCAGTCGTCCATCCGAAGCTCCGAAGAAAAGAACGCCGCTGTGTGTTTGGAGGTAGGGCTGCGTGTTAGGGATCTCTTGGGTTAGTTTATCAGCACATGTCCTGAGAATTACTGATCCTTTGGCGTCCTCATATTGAAAGACTGGTTTCAGAGAGGTCTGAAAGTCTTTGGGCAAAAATGTGAGGCTCTTTTTAAACGCTCTTTTCTTCCTTCGAATGAATGATATCCAGACTCTAAAGGGACTGTTTTTGGGGAGTGGATATCGTGATTCATGAACGTCCTCGTCTTGTAGACCTCCAAGAAGACCCGCAATCTTTTTGCGGTGCAAGTTGAAAGTTATGAAAGGAAGGGTGCAGGGTGCAGGGTGCAGGGTGCAGGGTACAGTACAGCCCGTTTGGAGTGGACTGAAGAGTGCCCAATGGTCGGAGTCGAACTTACGCTGGGTTATGATTACGTGTTTTTGCTTGTGCATTTCGCATGGCTCAAACAGACGGTACCACAGCATCGCATTGGTGTGGAGGAATCCTGATGGAGCCCTTGGTAACGTAGGTGTTTGCCTAAAGGGGATTGTTGTATTCAAAAAGTGTTGGAGTTGTTGTACCAGAAAACATCATTGAATTTCATCAACTCCAGTAGTCATAATCAACATCAATCAACCACATTCAACCACTGTTCTTGGTTTATTTATTTGATACTCTCCCCGTAGCTGATTGGTATCCGTGACCCCAAGTTGGGCCACGGTGGAGTCTGGCGCCCTGAGGCTGGCTTCCTTGAAGATGCCGCTGGGTGATGGAACCGGGGTTCGGGGAGACGCTGCTGATCCCATGGCGCAGGGCATCGTGACTGGTACGGCTGATTTCAGGAGGTAGAACTGCTGGGATTGGTTAGTTCTCATTCTTAAGTGTGGAAGAACATCCAAGAACTGGTGCTTCAAAAGCATGCAAAACCCCGGAGATGCTTGGGGGGGTAGCGGTATCCGTGCGGAACCCATGATATATTATGGATACCATTGGATCCTGTGCATATTGACCAACCACCAAGTCAGGAGATAGCCCTGCAGGTCTTGCCACAGGTACTGGGGCATCCAGTCTTGACAATGGCCAATATAGCAACCACACATGTAGGACATGTGACATGCTGCCATCGTGGGTACAGTATGTGATAGTTCAATGCATGATGGTTCGAAATGGTTATTTGGGATGTTGTCTTGCAATGATTGATATTCTCTCCATGGCATCAAAACGCCAAGCTTGAAGTGAAATCTTTTCAAGTACCCCAAGAAGTGACACTTTAAACCAAGTGAGAACTTGGCAACGTGCTACTGTTGTTGTTCTTCTTGTTCTTCCTGTCATTTGCCCTTACTTGCTGTTCTTGTTGTTGTTGTTGTTGTTGTTGTTGTTGTTGTTCTTGTACTTGTTCTTGTTCTTGTTCTTGTTGTTCTTGTTGTTCTTCTTGTTGTTGTTGTGGTTGAATTTCTAGTGCAAAGTGGTGCATAGTGGTTCTGGTTTTATCAGACCGTTCACCTACTAGTTACTCTCCTTATTCATTCCTTCCCCCCATATATCAACCACCCCGGCGCCCGAAGATGTACAGGTTCCATGCTTAGGTCAGAGGCGTTTTAGCCTCTTCGGATCTGAAATCTACCACAACTCAAGGGCTGGAAAGCGGTGCCCAATTTCAGGCACTAACGAAGCCCGCCAAGGCAGTGCCAGATAAGCAAGATGGGTTTCACGAAAGACATTTCATGCATGTATGATAATAATATATATAATTAATTTCAATTAATGTATGATAAATGATAATTATGATAATCAATTAATGTAAACCAATAAACAAGTTTGATTGGATGCCATCAATGCAGCCGCTATTGGATACTATTACCATGATTTGACTTGATTCTATTAACACGATTGGATTCCGATTAATAGCGGCTGTAACTATTATGAGTAGAATCTAAATCAAACCATTAGGATTCTATAGTATTGATAGAATCTCCTTCAGGAATAGGCTGTAACTATTATGAGTAGAATCTAAACCAAACCATAGTATAATCAAACTATTTCTAAATCAACTAATCAAACCATGATATTCATAGAATCTCCTTGATGAATTTTGATCTTGCCATTCACCAAGCGATTCTTTCGCCACAGCGTCACTGGGCGGCGCTCCCAAGGATGCCTCAGTGCACGGACCCAGCGCAGCAGACATCAAGAGGTTGGGGGAGCCTGGTGCCTGCTGCGCTGTGATTTCTTGTGTCTCTATGGTTGGCAACCCATGACTGGTTGATGGTCTTGAAACATATTTGTACATATCCCTAGTGCAGGTACTATATTTGTACACATCATAAACTGGTTGTTTGATTGACTAACTTTTTTGAGCGGGGTTGAACCCACTAAGCTGATAAGCTGATAAATCATGGTCATGACCATGATTCACTGATCAAGCAATTCAGTGACCATGATCAACCATCAGGGGCGCGATTTGCCCGTGGTGAACCATGATCAAGCACTGTGAAATGATGGTTGAATGGTGGTGAAATGATGGTTCATTATGGTGAAATGATGGTGATTCAGCTTACCATTCTTATGAGTCATCGCTATCAACCATTACAACCACCATTATGGCTATCGTTGAACATCTGGTACGAACCAAATCATTGTTTTTTAGCCATTATCAAAGTGTCAGCAACGTCAATAAGATTTCCAGAAGGTTTTGGACACCGCACACATGTTTAGATAAAGACATAATCAGAATTCATCAGACATACGTATGATACTATGCATATACACTTCCATATCTATAATTACTGGTGCATACGCGCATTGTATATATACATGCAAAGGGACTTTTAGATACTTTCAGCACATTTTCAAGGTGACCATTCTTCAGCCCAGAGGTTTGAGTCGAGCAGCGAGCGGCGGATCCCGACAAAGCTGCTCCATGTTCAATGGAATCGAATGCAAATCTCCAACAAATAGAATTTGGGGAACGTTCCAATCCATTGATCCAACCAATATCAACAAATATGATTTGGGGAACGTTTTGCTGGATCAATGGATTGGAACGTTCAAACAACCGATGCAAATTTCCAACTCCAATTTGGGGAACGTTTTGCTGGACAAGACTCCGTATGCTGAGGCAGTTTCGTGGTCGACCGGTCGGGCTGCCAGAGACTGTTGTGGGTTGACAGCGCCACCGTGTTGTCAAAACCCTTGGTTGATCGTGGTTGAATAGTTGATTCACTGCAGCTTACTAGCAGGTCACGCTCATGTTTGACAAATGCCAATCATGATTGACTGATACAAGTACTGTAGTAGTTATTGCCAAGGCTTAATGATCGATTGCGGTTGACGCTGATTCAGGTTAATAGGTGTCAGTAGTGGTTCAGTGATCATAGGCAAGACTAGTTAATACAGACGTTTATATAATCATGAGTTGAGAATGGGTGATATGTAATTTAACAGGTCGTAATGATGAATTTAACAGGTCGTAGTGATGGTTATCAACATTGCTGCTTGGACCAGCACCATCAAATAGCTATTCAAAGGTCCAGGTCCAGTTTGTTGACAAAACTGAAGATATCGGCAGCTTGCCACGTATGTTTCAGCCATGTGTTTTTTCAAAAGCATCTCGACCAGGTAGGGTTGCTGCTGCTGACATGCAGCCCAAAATGGGCCGCATATCGCCTGGCAAAAAAAATCTCGACCAGGTTGGATCTCAACATGTGTTTCAACCATGGATTATGAACCGTTTTGTCTCGTTTGTTGGTTCTTCATGGTTCTTCCCAATGGTGGAAACGATCCATGAGGATAGTTGATTATTGTTGGTTAGTAGTTGAGGAAATTAGCAATTTGTTTTGGATGGTTGGGCCCTCGCCAGCCAGTTGGAAATGCTAGTCGCAGAATGCTCATTTGCGAACATCAAGCCTTCTCACACCCGTCGTTCCACCAACAAAAAGGAGGGTATCGATCAACAATGAATTGCTTATCAAGTATGGTCATCAAGTAACTAGCCTCAATCATTGGCCATTCTTTGCTAAGCAGCAACCATTATCAACCAGTATGATTAGCATTTTTGTCGTCCACAGCCACGGGGGCCCCGGTTGCTGTACTCTTGAAGAGCGGATGTGTTAACAATATCTATTCATTTGGGATGGCTGTCGGTCCATTTTTCAGCGTTCTGAGGCCAAACGGCCCAAGAAGGAAGAGTCGCCGCACTGAGTCGCGAAAAGACGCAGCAGAGAACGGCGGGATGAGAACGGCATAGCAGGGGAGGTTGCATAGCCGGGGCACGACTGTTGACGCACGTGCCTCCTCGGCCACCCGTTGGTGACAACCCGTTTGAGAGCCTAACAGAGCCATTGATCGGTGGGTGATGGTGAATAGTGGTGTGGTTGATAGTGGTTGATTAATGGGTGAATAGTGGCTGGTTGATGGTAAATGATGGATGGTCATGGATGGTCCATTAATAATGGTGAATGGTGCTTCATGCTGTGCAGTCGTTTGTAATGATAATTGATTATTGATAGTGGTTTATAGTAGTTGATAGTGGCCACAAAGAATGGCGAAAGGTCAAGGTTGTTGTACCTCTTACACTCACGGTTATGGTTCATTCACCGTTATCACAAGACTGAACATGAATTGGCCATGGTTATTTTTACTATACCATTATAACCAGCAGCAACCAACCTCATATAAACGTTCGTCCGTTGTTCAATTGGGCGCCTGTTGGTTATGTACATATGCAGGCGCACAGATGGATGTGGGTCAAAACCCTGTACCCCTGGTTCCCTCACTATTAACCATTGTTTTCCCTATGACATTGTTGGTTATCATCCCCCATTATGGGTTGGTTCATATTGACCCAACTCGCCATATCTAGCTGGTCCCTATAGTTGCTAGTTGTTATCCCCTACTATAAACCAGCTAAACCAGCTAGTTAATCATTCATTGGCTGGTTAATATTGACCCAACTCACCAGATCAATAGATGGGCCCTGGGTCCTGGTGGGTCGTGGCACATCTCGCATTCTCGCGGCTCGAAGCAGAGGGAGGGCCGCTGTCATTTCTGGGGCTGGTCGAGGCCCACGTCGGAAAGGGAAAAACTGGGAGTTCACGAATTTTGTTCGAAATGGTCCACTAAAAAACACTAAAAATCATGGACCAATAATGTTAGTTTCCACTAAAAAACATTAAAACTGGGAGTCCACTATAATGATTTTTAGTGATTTTTAAAGGAAACTAACATGATTTTTAGTGGAAACTGGGAGTTTCCTTTGTTCGCTTTTTAGTGGAAAAAAGGAAACAAACATGATTCCACTCATTTCATGATTTTAGTTGGAAAGGACAGGATCATTGCTGAAGAGACGTAACATGATTCACCACGTAATTTTGTCAGAACTGTGATGCTGTGTTTCATTTAGAGCTCTCATTTACGGTTCTTATCATCATTCGAAATCGGAACCGTTCACCATGGTTTCTAAGCTTAATCTTTTATGCATATTATGGATAATCATCATTCAAAATCGAAACCGTCCATCCACGGATTCATGGATAAGCTCAAAATCTTCACATATGAAGTGGTTGGTGGTTTGAATCATTTTATATTTTCCCAAACGTAACCATGAACAAATGGCTGGTTGACTGATATATGTTTCATAGGGATGGTTCAACCACCAACCAGTGAATCATGCTTCCAACCAAAAAAGGCCATCGACCAGCTAACGCGCCCAGAAAGACTTCACCAACAGGGCTTCAGCACTAGCCCTAGCCACTCCTGCTTGGAATATTGGTTGCTTGGTAGAATATTGGTTGGCGGGCTGGCTGGCTGGTTGGTGGGTTGGTTGCTTGACTGGTTGGTTGGTTATGTTATGTTACTGCATCGACCTAAGTTTCTCGCTGGTGATGATTTATTGGTCACGTTCTGCCGCGTAAGCACCCCTGGTTGATCACCAATTCCTCGTTGCATCTCAGCATTGGTTTCAAAGTCTCCGAGATATGCCTGCACCTTGCTGGGCTAGTCTCAACATGGTTCAAGTCAATGACTACCTGTGTTTTCAATAGCCAACAACTACGAGTAGCCAACCATAGGCCTGTGACCAATGCGAAGTTGATGACTATCGTCTATTGATACAGTATTTACCTGGCATAAGAAGGATTGTTGGCCGTGATCTCCCAGTAGTATCTCGTATTGCTGTTGGTTTCCCGTTGCAAAGGTCTTTCTTTATTAACAGTTGATCTTACCATGATCTGATGGATATCAACAGCAACGATCAAAGATCAACAGTTGATTATCGCTGCTTGTCTTTCTTTATTGAAACGGTAACAGTTGATCTGATGGATATCTAATGGTAACGAACAACGATCAAAGATCAGATGTTCCAGCAACCGGCGCCGCCAGGCGCGAAGCTTCCATGGGAGGACTCCTCACCGGCACTCTGGCGCAGCGATGGGGGCGACCGGTGCCTGGCAACCATGGCAGTTGATGGTTGATGGATGTTGATGGTGGAGAAGTCACGGTTAAGACTGGTTAATAGTGGTTAGTGGTGGTTGAGAATGGTTTATAGTGGTTGATATTGGTGAATACTAGGTGGCAATGCTTGAGAATCAACGGTGAACTGCTCGAATGATGTTAACAATGGTGAATGATGGTTGACATGTAACCATTGGCCAATGGTTGATATTTTACCATTGCTTAATAGTGGTGAGTGATGGTTAGTAATGGTTGTTGATGGTTTGCAGTGGTTACTGATGGTCAATCCATGATGCTTAGTGATTGTTAACCAGGGCTGATCATTAATGATCAAACAATAGTACGGATGTCTAGTACAAAAGAACGATCATCATGATGAGTAATGATCGTAAATGATGGTTAAGGGTGGTAAATGCGTGTTTAGCGCAACAACCATAGGGACAGTCAACAAGGCAGATAGCAACCGAACATTTTGGGACAGGCAACCAGAAAATGCCAACATGAGAACCTGGGAATGTAACGGTTGCCTGGAAATGGTCTCCAACAATGGAGACTAGCGCTGGGAAAACATGCTTCATGATGGTCAAATTGCCCTCGATCATAGCCCCACAGTGCATCTGGGGGACCAGTCGCTAGAGCAAACCAACGAGAAATCACATCCAGGAAATCTCCGTTTTCATGTTGGGGTTGCCATTTTCATGACCAGTTCAGTACGCAACTATGGTGGTTGCCGTGAGCTGTGATTTTGCTTTGGCGGTGAACTGTATCGCTTTTGTAGTTGCAGATTCGGAGCTGAAACGCTTGGGATTTGATGAAGCTGTCTTGCAATGATGCTGGCGATCTATCATTTCCATCTTGCCACAATGCTGGCTTCCCATGGCTCCCACGTAAATGGGGTCCCGGAAGGTCCCTGGGTGGCCTTAAGGCATTTATTTCCCAATAACAATACTGCCTTTCTATCAAGAACCCCAGCCATTTGGACCACCACAAAGAGTTGATCGACCTGGAAGAGTCGCTGTTGTTGATGTCGCTTGTGCAAGTCTTCCAAGCTGGGCAGTAGTGATATGGGAACCAGAGGTACCTCATGATTATTCATAAATGATGGATGGCCCATGGGGAATTCCCATTCTAGCGATGTTTGACTGCCCAACATTGCATTTCTGGCCAATTGAGGATTATTAAGATACATCATGGGAGTCTACATTGAACGAACCGGTTCAATTGGGATGATCCCTTGCACAGACCAACTGTCATCTGAAGCTTTAGCTTTGAGCGATGATGGGTTTCCATACATTTTCGGCTTTTGTTCTATCCCCAAGTGAGCAGCGTCAAAAACCTTCATGTATTGCAGTCGACTACGACTGAAACTCCGAAAAGGCTTGCGTAACTAAATCCCTGCAGTGCGTAAGTGTTGCGTAAGCACTGCGTAAGCGATATTTCTGCCAGACGAGGCGTAAGCTGTGCGTAACTAGAATGTCTTTTCACACACGTATTCCCGCGTAACAAGCGCGTACCTAACGAATACGGAAAAGGCCCCGCGTAACTCAAAACCTGAGCCGCGTAACAAATGCGTAGCTAGCCGCGTAAGCGAACACGGAGTTTAAGAAAAAGATAATAGGGTTTTCGACACTGCTCAAGTAATGTTTTGGCACAATGGTTGCGAATGATCAATGACTAATTATTATATATGATAGTTAGTATTATATAATATATATAACTAATGTATCTAATATTTATCATATGATAAAGTCTGCTGACCATCAATCACTGGTTGCCAGATATCGTGGTCGCACCGGAAGCTGCCACGCCGTCCTGCGGCACCTCTGGGCACCTCCCGGCTCAGGCCCTTCGACGCAAAAGGATTCGGGGGATGGTCGGTTTGGGACCCGGTCGTGGAGGGGTTGGACTCGCGACGCGTCGTGAGATCTGCAACGTGGGGATGGGATGGGCCTTGGCGGATCTCATTCACCGATGGAGGTGGCTATGAGTGGCGAGTTGTGAGCCAAACAGCTGGCAATCGCTAGCAATTGTGAACCGCTGATGGTTCAGCCGTTGTCAGTGGTTAGTTCCTATCATCAAACTGTTTATCAGCGGTTTCACCAGATGGTTCAGCGATAAAAGTGGTTGTTCTAAGAGTGAAGAATGGGCCAAGAATCCAACGACAGCAATATTTCTTTGGGATGTTCACAACAGGGCTCCGCAGTCCGTCAGCCTTGTGGTAAAAGCTGGATGGTGCAAAGAGATCCGAGTGCGAAATCGTTAGTGGAAGCCCTCCATGTTCGTTTGTAGGTTACGTCTTCAAGTTGTTTTTGATTTCAGCGAGATGCACTATTGGGTGTTACATTGCTCGTGACGGCAGCTGTGGGGGTGCAACAGAAGTTGTGACAGACATGCCATGACATGTCAGGACCCGTAGACAACGCAAACATCATGTAAGAAAGGAACAACCATGAAGCGGCTAGTATATTGAATACACGCGGCAATTTTGTTTGTCTTCTGCTTTTGGTGGAGATGATTCAGCTTGCGAGAGGAAAATACTCAACTTATGATGTCCATGTTCTTCATCTGCAAGATCTCACAACCTTTCACACACGCGCACACACACGCACACATTTGATAATATCTGATCAGTTTTTTTTGATTTGCCCATGTCAGCCACGACCTGACAAATCTTTGGATCCGAAGCCATCTCAGCTGTTTTCAGCCGTTTTCCATTTTCGGCCGACTGGAGCGCCCTCCGCAAAGCACGACGACTTCGCCACATGAGCGAAGGGTCCATACAGTGGGCGAATGTGAGTCATTTGGGACCTCCGGCATATCCCTTGGAGCCCAGTGATTTGGAACTCGGCAGCCCAAGTCAAGTGCCATGGAGCGAGAAGATCAAGCATCAAATCCTCCTTTTCAAACTTCAAAGGCGCGGTGGAGACAAAGGTGGACAGCGAGGCGGTCCCAAAAACCTCTTAGCCAGATCAGTCAGCAAATGTCAGCAACCATGGCTGTATAAATCAGTATCATAAACTCAGATGCAGGGTGCTTTTTTGATAATTTTCATTGAGCAGAGACCCTGGGGAACTAACAGATTGGATCCACATTCTTGCTGTCTTGGGCATAGCCAGGAGAGATGGTGACACGATCTTTTTTGGCCTAGCAATGGCTGCCAGTCTTTTGAGATGGTCCAAGTGAGTCATAGTAAGACCCCGTCGCCGCGGGTCACTTTACGGTTGGCGGTGACTTTTGCCCGTGCAAGCATCTAATGCAATGTAGGAACATGTCTTGACATCTCCCAAACATATCTGAAATGCCCTCTGGCCTTCACCGCGCAAGCAACACCCTTGGAAAATGACACGTTTCAATCCCTGCGCAAGCTCGCGCAAGCAAACCTTAAGATAGACCCCTCGCGTAAGCAACGGTTGGGGTGGCGCAAGCGCCTCATTTGAAAAGAGGTTTTGAACATCGCACAACTGGTGAAGAGGCAAACGATAAGCAACCAGTGAACATGTGAACATCATTTGGGTGCATTACAGCTACTACCTTAGTTTTTTAGGCTTTTTACGATTGATTTACCATTTGTCGCCACTGAAGGTAGACTTTTCGGAAGAATACAAGGGATCTAAAAGCCACCAAGTTTTTACAGCAGCAAGCTTGGCAGGCCATATTTCATTTATTGCTTGCTATGCTCTTTGGTCGCTGCGACCGCGTTCTTATCAACACTGCTGGATCTTTGCTTTGCCAGCGAGAAGGGCTGGCATGACATCCTGGAAGGTGGTACTTGGCAAAGTTCATGTTGGTCCGCAGTGAGTGTGGCACCCTTCTATTTGCAAAAGAAACGCGGCTGTTGATGGAGAAAAGCGAGGAAGGTGTACGGCTTCTCAGTAATTAAAGCTGCTCGTTTGCGGCCGATCTTTCTCCATCAACAGTATCGCTCTCAAGCTTTTGCTTGTTTGTGATTTTCCCAGATCCTTCACCGTTTACCTGGCTATGACCGTATCTGTGATTAAGTGGCCGGTGATTGTTGGTCACTTTCCCGCTGGTAGCCCTTAGACACCGAGCTGTGACGTTGCAAAGTCAACGTCGGTGATCTGACATCCCAGGCCCTTTTCATAGAAGTACTGTCGAACATCTTCATCAGTTGGCCCTTGAAGCTTGGAAGGTTTCGCACAGTTTTTTTTTTTTCAGCCCCTTGATTTTCTTTTCAGAAGATACTCCTGGGGTTCCCCAAGCATCATTGATGGTAAACTAGAACTCCGTGATTTGTAAAAGCCACGAATGGCAAAATACTTGCTGCAAAACTGCTCCTGGCTCCGGTGGGGCTGTCCTGTGAATTGGCTCTGACGTTCTTCCCAAGCAGGATTACAGTGGGTCAGTGGTTTGAGGAAAGGTGACAAGAAGTGCTAGAGCATCTTTGGCCTACCCCCATGCTGAGAAGAGAGGGTTCAATGCATGCTTCTCAATGTGATGTCCATGTTCAACTTCGGGGTGCAAGGGAAGTTCATTGTAGCAAAAACGAACAGATAAAGACTCTCGTAGCAGCTCAGAAACTCATTACACTTGTGCGTACAGCAGATAGAAGTTTCATTACATGAAGTACCTTGTAAGTACCTTGTGTCCGAGATTTGCATGTACCAAAGTATGCCAAAGTCATCATTTTGAGAGCAGCTCCGGTCTGTCATGTAGGCCCCAGCAGCAATTCGTGGTTGACTATTTCGTGAGGCACAGACACTGGAACCAACATCCAGACCATCGCAGATGCTCTGAGAATTCTTTCGCTAGCCAGTGGATGTGGACAGTTTCCAGGAAGGTATGGCCGTCAGTATCTCCATTCATGATATTAACCAATCCTATACCATTGATCTGGGGTATGGTTAAGCATCAGCAACCATCATGGTGACAAGCATTGCCGAGCAACAAGGAAGAGCTTCTTCCAAGACTGGTGGCTCACGTTCGACATGACCCTATTGATACTAACAGCCCCTTGGCTCAACAATGGCACTGCTGAGCAAGAGAGTTGCTCTTTGATGGCTGTCGTTTGCATGGAAATCAAAGGCTCTTGCTGGAAGGATTGCTCAAACAATTGGCTTTCAATAACCATGCCTTAAGGATGTGTTTAGGGTAGGTATCGCTGAAGGCAGGGTTCATGGCTCTCAAACATGGAGTGGTTCAACAACGAAGGAGATCACTTTGCAAAACATGTTTGCGAAGCATGGTGCCCATATTGAAGCAGGTGCCTGTGAAATGGTTGATCCATGAGTTGAAACCCATGTTATGTACACATAGACAAACATATATTATATATACATGATATATTTATGTAAAGATAAAACGGTGATGAATGTTGGCCAATTGGACATATGGATCAACTCGTGAACATGTTGATCGGGCCCGTTGATTGCACGGGCGGCAGCGTGGTTGGAAGATCTGTGATAGTTGCCCTCGCAGTTTTTGACGCCGCGTTGCACCTGTTAAGGTATCTGCTTGGGTCATGTCACATTTCCGGAGAGCGAGCATCATGCGTCTCTTGATGACAAGCCGTTGCGGTCCAAGGGGGAATTGCCCGAGTGAGAAACCGTCAAAACCATCATGGCTGACCTCAGGATCACTGGTTGGCCCAACCACAAGCATCACAACGAGGGGCCTCTGTTGCAGCTGTTCGAAGTTTCAGGGGTATGATTCAAACTCCCACTTGGGTGACATCCCTTGATAGTAGTAATGGTTTTGTAGTGTTTCACGATTATTGAAATTAACCATGAATGGTCAATTCTCGTTGAGCTGTCGACATTTACTCTATTAAGCATGAATTTGGGGCTGTGAAGCATTTTTGAGGGTGACAAAAATTGGTTGCCAGCTTCTACAGTATCGAAAACCTCAGGGTAGGTGATTTTCTTGTTCGTTGTGAACTCTGCTAAAGTCGATCATGATGACTTCCCCATGCTCGGTTTTCGGGAAGTGCTACAGCTGTGTCTCTGCTGTTAATCGAAGTGTGAAGGACAAGCAACTGGTACTATGTACATTGAACCTATAGATGAAGTGTAAAACTAAATCTAGTCATTGCCTCTCTCTCTCTCTATAAACATGGCAAGATTGGCAGCTAGTATTGGTAACAACAGCCACCTGCTATCAGTGGTCTATCTACAACCATCATCAACATCAAGCCGAAACCATCATTAAACATCATCAAGAGACTACTATCCAACAATTCTCAAGCATGAACCACCATACTTGGCCATCGTTATGTTTATTGAAATGGGAATGATTAACCAGCACTAATATCAGCCATTGTCAACCAAGATCAACCATCCATTAATTATCAGCATCAAGAATTGAGTCATTTTCTATTCGTCACCTGCCCACCGTCACAGTTAACCATTGTTCCCGCAATGATGAACCCATGTTCCCATGGTGGTTAATCATAGGGAACTATGTTTGGTACTCTTCTCATCAACCGCATCTATGATGAAGCATTGACCATCATATGATCATCATCATCATCATCATCATCATCATCATCATCATCATCATCATCATCATCACGATCATCATCATCATCATCATCATCATCATCATCATCACGATCATCATCATCATCATCATCATCAGCATCAGCATCAGCATCATCATCATCATCATCATCATCATCATCATCATCATCAGCATCATCATCATCATCATCATCATCATCACCATCACCATCACCATCATCATCATCATCATCACCACCATCATCATTATCATTATCATTATCATCATCATGATCATCATCATCATCATCGTCATCATCATCATGATCATCATCATCATCATCAATCAAGCATCATGCAACACCGAGTGTCACAACCAAGAACATGTCACGCCCAAGTAAGTGTGACAGCCAAGAAAATGTCGCAGCCAAGTAAGTGTTATAGCCAAGCGAACATCACAACCAAGTAATTGCCACAGCCAAGTAAGACACCAGATAGAAACACCAGAGAGTAAGAAACACCAGAAAAGAAAAACATACTGGAGTAAAAAACACCAGCAAAGGAAAAACACCAAAGCAACAACACCAACAAAGGAAAAACATCAGAGAAAAGGCGCCAGATAGAAACACCAGTAAATAAAAACACCACATCAGAGCAAAAACACCAGAAAAGAAACAATACCACGACACACCAGAAAGGAAACACATCATCGTCACCTTCAGCCAGCATCCGCAGCATCACTTCATCTCAAACAACTCTCTCTTCCTATAGGCTTCTTCTTCTGGAAACTTCCGCCACCCCCTTGTGCGGATACTATGTTATTCCCTATGATTGTTGTTGGTGAGGCCACTACTAGACGATCAATCATCACAAACTTACAAGCCAATGTTTTTCTGCCGTACTTGCAACACCATGATTAACCCACTAAATTTTTGGTTTAACCATTAAATTTTGTTAATTGTTAATCACATTTGTGATTAACCCACTAAATTATTTGCCGGCCAAATGATTACAAAACCATCATTCACGACCACCCAGTGACAGACATCACAGAGATAGCCAGCATTCTGGATATTCCCATGTCCCTAGTCCCAACCAGTCAAAGAGCAACACAACCAGCAGCTGATCATCACCCGCTTCCGGGACCCAGCTGCATAGCAGCAGCAGCAGCCGCCCCCCAGCCGCAGCTCCCGCAGCTCCCAGGGGAGGAAGCGGAAGAGGCAGATCTGTGGCTCATCTTCCTCCGCTTCGCCCTGCAGCCCTGTCGCGTCTTCGCCTCCGCCGCGAACGCGCGCAAGGTGCAGCAGATGCAGAAGGGCTGCGTGCCTTGGTGCAGCGAGTACCAAGCACTCAGCCACTAAGCCAACCACTAAGCCAACCACTCAGAGAACCACTGAGCCAATCACTAAGCCATAGGCTTTGCAGGTGGATGAGCTGCTGTTGCCAATGGTTTTCATGATTTTTCATGAATCTAATGGGTGATAGAGATGAAATAGACCATGTCAGAGCTGTTGGTTACAACTGCTATTGGGCAACTCATGCTTCGTCAACATGTAGGGCACCACTTGTTGGGTTTGGACCCTCGCCCCTTCGATGCGAAACCTCAAAGGTTGCGTTGTGAGCTCCAGCGCCACTAGGCTTAGTGAACCGCCGTTAACAACCAGAGCGGACCATCCTGTCCCATCGGTACCAACCGTCATCAAACATCCTCAACCTCCATCAACCATCACATCAAACCTCGACTACCATCAAGCATCATCAATCATTATCATCATCAACCTAACCATAGTAAAGCACGAGTGACGGTGAGCCAATCCAAGTCCGCAAACAGCTCTCAAACAGTATCCGCTAAACAGTGTGATCATTTTCGGGAATGCTTTGCCAGTACCATCATTGATACAGCAGCACGTTGAGTGCGTTCATGGGGTGTTTTTTGGGCGTAAGATGACGTTTGTGTCTCTCATTGATGGTGGTTGATATTGGCAATGCTGGTTGCCCGTGGTTAAACCTGTCACTCGTGGTTCAGC
>VSDK01014552.1:476204-523943 GCA_009767595.1 Symbiodinium kawagutii | reverse complement strand
CTCCATAGTTCAAAGTGATTACTACAGTGCACATTGGTTCATAGTGATTGATGGTTCATAATTTTTACTTTTGGCTAGTAGTGAATGAAGGCTAGTGCTCCACAGTGGCTAATGCACTGTTAAGAATGGTTAAAGTGATTGATTGTTTGGGGCACTTCTGTTCATTTGGTGCTTTTTCAATCTTGTCAAACAATCATTCCCTGATGTTTTGGAATCCCTTCGAATACGCTGTTAAAGTGTGTAGGTGGAAACTGATTGTTTGACCAAGTTTCGTGACTGTTTGAGGATCAGGTTCTCTTTGGTAAGAGAGATACCCGGAGGTGGAGACCATTGGAGACCCCCAACCCCCACTGCAGAGCCGAGGTGGACATCAAATTCGATGGACTCAGCCGCGGCAACAGTTCCCTAAGTGGATCCATTGCCAACCGGAGCGAGTGAAGAAAAATCCCAAAAGCGCTCCGAAGCTGGTGCAAAATCACCCCGGATTCCAATCAGTTACACTTCCTTCACCTCTAAGCGTGGGGAAAACCAGTCCAGTTTAGTCCGAAAGAAATTCACGGGGAGGATTCGTTGCGTAGTCTCCACCATGGCCGTGGATATCCGTGGATATCCGTGGATCGGGAAGCATGTAGCATTAAGCAGCCCTGGGTTGAGTACCCTGTGGTAGACATAACTGGTTGGATGCCATTTCCCAACAGCTAAAGCATGTAGAAATCGTGGATTATCCCACCAGCTACGGCAGATTTGGTAACAGTCACGAGTCATGATGTGCAACCATGAATAGTGGCTAATTTAGCTAAGAGTTGTGCAACAGCGGTTTGTACCCGACTTTCAAGGCAATTTCACCAATAAGAATCCGTATCATCCAATTGACCACGTTTCTCAACCTGACCAACTCTGACACCTTGTGCAGTGCTCAAGTTGCTCAAGACTCACGAAGTGACCGTCTCATTTTTGTTGAGCAAATGTGGTTTCTCCTCCTCTGTTTGACACCTGGCATTGGCTTCGCTGAAGAGTTCTTCTTTGTTCGGCATAAGACAAGTGGCCTTTGCCTGGACATCGTTGGTGATCCCGGCGTCGCGGAATGGGATGAGACGCGGCTGTGGGATTGTCAATTTGGGGTAGAAAATACGGATCAGGTGTTTGAAATCGTTCTTGGGGGAATGTTGAGAAGCACGATCAGTGGGATGTGCCTTGACCTTTACAGCTACACTGTGGAAGATGGACTTGCAATTGTTCTGTGGAGTTGCGACGTCTACAGGGTGAATCTTGGCTGGCAACAGGGTCAAGTCTGGACCTTCGAGCCAGCAGTGTCGGACAACAGCACAGGTTTTTTAACCAACATTTTGTCCCCAAGTCGGTGCTTAACTGTTTACAGTTACGAGGGGCCAACATTCGTGACAGGCTCTCCACTGGAACTACGCCAGTGCGACTTCAATGGAACTGCCAACCAGAAGGTGGCTCAGCTCTGGGAGTTTGTGAAGGTTTGCAACATCCCGGGCATCAATGCCTACAATGAAAGCTGCCGGCCCGAATGCAAGAAGACGGAGTATGTGAAGGGCGACCAGTGCGTAGAATGCCCAATAGGTCAATTCGCACATGATGATGTGTGTCGTAAGTGTCCATCACATCAATTCTGGAATACTCTCACAGAGACATGCGCCTCCTGCCCTGACGGAACCATACCCACAGAGGAGATGCTAGGCTGCGAGGATGAGACTTTTATAGGTCTCACAGAGATCCAATGGGCAGCCGTTGGGGTTGCCTTGGCTGCGGTCTCTCTTTGTGCGGGTGCATTGTTGGCCTGTCGCAGGGTGGCCCTTTGCAAAGGTGTGAGCAAAGAACCTGGTACTCTTGAGACCCATACACCAGAGCCTCTGACAGTGAAGGCAGTCATAGTTGATTCGGATGATCGAAAGATTGTATCACCTCAAGATTCAACTCCGTCAAATCCCAGCTTGTCGAATCCAACAGATCCTGAGTCGAATCCGACAGATCCTGAGTCGAATCCGAAAGGTCCTGATCCTTACGTGGAGGTTGAACTCTAAATTCATTCTCCGGAATCTGCCGTCCCAGTGTGTTGACCTGGTGATCGGCAAATTTTTCCTTAGTTAGTTGCCCAGCCCCCAAGGCCCCCAAGGGACCTGGGAGCACGACATTTTGCTGCAATGGAGTTGCAGTATCAACTGGACAAGTTGTGGCAGAGTCGCATCCACTTGCTGCATTAGCAAGTTCTGAGACCTTGTGGACAACCAAATGATAGCGTGATACACAGCATTGGTCCCGGAACCGGACACCGAAATGGGATGTGATGGGGTAAGAGCGGGCAGCTGGTTTCTCAGTGAAGAGTTGGTTGATCGTCAAGTCGGCCGATTAATGGTGAACAATTGTCTGTAATGGATCTTGATGTATCATTGCCTACAGTGCCCCACTACTCCTTCATGTGGCCTCATTGATTCCACCGCGTCCCTGTTCCAAATATGTATCATAAAGGGCTAGCCATATCACTGGCCAATATGAAGGAGCTTTGGCTATGATCAATCAGCAACCAGAATTACGCTCAGGCGTTGCGCTTGAGAATCATAGTCAACGATGTTGCATTCAAGCAGTGGATAGACAGCTTCAACCAATTACGTAGAAGCCAGGATTGCCCCCAAAACAACTCAGAGCCATACTGATGAGTGCACCTAGGCATTTGAGGGTTTTGAATAAACATATCAATATTTTTTTGGCAGATGCATCAACAAGATTCAACATTGTTCTTTCGATTAAACATGATAGAAACGATGCAGCAATAACATTCGTCACTATGACTATGACCTCATATGCGTATACCCACCATGGAATGATTACAGCAAGGTCCAAGGGCTTCAGCATCAATGTCTACATCAACTCCACATATTTGATTATATCACCATTATAACTCCATTAATATCATGAATCAAACAGGAATCAAATACACATCAAGTAAGAATCAAGCATTCATCAACCATTCATCAACCTGACACCATTCATATTTGACCTCCGCTCCGTCCTTGTCGACCGCTGACAGGTGTTTGGACAACGGCATTGAATGGGGCTACAGCGCCATGCAGGGCTGGTCTGGGACCCAGCGTGCCAAGTGGTGCCATGGCACGACGTGAAACCATAGGATTCACCATGTGTTTCCCCATGTGTTTTAGCTGGTTAAAACCATGGTCAATCATCACCATGTCAACGACGTTTTCAGGATAATGAACTAGTTTGTGATCATGTCCGCTTTCCACTATAAACTATAAACCATAACAGGCCATGTTTAACCATTGCCAACCATACAGTATCATTGACAGCCTATAGCCCATAGCCCGGAGTCAGCAAAAAACCTGGTGATTTTCAAGATGCAAGATATTGGAGCATTAACAAGTTAATCCAAATAGCCTGGGCGTAAAGGTTCACCAATTTCAAGGGAGGAAGTCTGTGTACAAAAGCAATGGAGGCAGGAGGTGTTTAGAGTGATGGGCCCGGAGATGGTATCAACCAGTACTAAGCAGTATATTTCTTTGATACTCATATAATCAACAACAGCTACCTCTGCGGTCCTTCATGGGTACTAACCAACTAAGTGACCTTCAGAATAGTTGCTGGACTTTAGCTAACCATTATTAGCCACTACTAAGCACTACTGTCCGACAGCCCAACCATTGCTAATCGAATTTAATCGACCACCGGTACTTCTTAACCCTTTGATTGTTGCTTGGTCTCAGTTCTTAATCAATCGCCATGAACCGGTACATATGTGGTAGTTTGCTCAAAATAGGGGTGCCAATAAATCATCCAATATTGTTTATTTCAAGATTTATCATTTATGGTAATAAGTCAACCATAACTTGAGGCTTCTCCTATTTTGAGAAACACCCTTTAACCAGTATTGTTGGCTATTGTTCCCTATCATTAACCATGACTAGCGCCATCTCTAGTTTGGGAATTCACCATTTGGTGCTTATTGTAAGTTATAGATAACTATAAATAAATCATTGCGATTGTTGTAAATAACTATAATTTCTTATTGTTAGTTATTTACCGCCACCTTCGCATCATGGTTCTGAGGCGAGAACGGATGGAGGATGCCCATCTCGTCAGCTGCTGAGTGCGTTCGAAACGCTGTGATCGAGCACTGGCGGTCCAGTGCTCGTGGCCCATTCATGGGGAATAATGATACCTATAGCCTACAGCCTATAGCATGCTGGAGTTTGTTGGTGGTTTGATTGACATTTTTTACATCCTTGCTAATTATCAAGAAATGGTTGGTTGACTAATATTTGTTTTGGTTGAAACCACTAGCCAGATGATGATTCTAAAGCAGGCTATAGCCATGAAGTAGATGTCCATGCGTGATTGATAGGGGCTGATAGTCCACAATGGTTGACAATGGTGAATTCATGGTTAAGAACTATCTCTGCACATCATGTACATGTATAATTCCCAATGATTGTCACATAGCAAGCGGCTTACAACATCACGACAGTGGTCAACAATGGTGATTTCGTGGTTGAGCCATAGGTAAAGCCAACAATGAAAATGATTGATACTAATTAATAACAATAGTAAGCAGCAAACAATAGGGAAACAGCCGTGGTTAGTAATGGTTCATTAGTAGTTGATAGCATGGAATGTGTTCGAACTTGCTCGAATGGCAACAGCTATTTACCAATCATATGATGGCTTTGACCACTTACAGGAACGTGTAGCGGTAGATGTGATTGTGGTTATGACATATTATCCATTCTTGATTTTTGATAGACTGTTATTGAAGGTACATTCCCAGCGGTGATGATGAGGTACCAAATCTGACTATAGATGGCTGCTATAGAGGCATACTACGGCAATGGTTCCAATGTAATTGCTCACATCATTTGACTACGAGAATGCTAATATATTTTCATGATGTTTTTAATTAGTATAATCTGCGACGCTATAATTCGCCACTCATTTCAAGCCAGTATTACCTATGAATATCTATGCATCATTTTGTGCCATCTTTTGCAGATACCAGCCACCACAAACCATCATGAGCAATGAGTCTGAACCATTATTGTCAACCATCACTAGTAATGATTAGCTTCGCAAAGCAGCAGTCAGTATCTATTATTTGTTGTTAGGTATCAACCGTTGTGAACCATTAGTTATCAATGATAGTGATAGGTGTCAGTCGGCGCAAGTCATGGTGAGCCATCAATCATAAGTCATTAGTGATTAGCCACCACTAACCACTATGTTTTGCCATTTGTATTGAAACTTTGCTCATTTGTAGACACACGATATTTACTATCAAATTCTTATCAACCACCTGAACCACTAGATACCCAACCGTCGGCCACCATGCACTTTTCCTTATTCACCCTTCTCACACATTTTAAGTAATCAAAAATGGTGGTTGACCATCAGTCATTATTCCATGAACTTGTTCCATTTAACCATTATCAACAATCAGTTTCTATTTAACCATTATCACTATCCATGAGTATCAACCATATAACCATCCGTTGAAAATTGGCCATTATTTACCATCAACGAATTATTGACGAACTATAAGTTTAACCATTAATAGTTTAACCATTAACTATGACTTATGATGGACCATTAATGGTTAAACTCACACATTATAGATAGACTCAACATTAACAATTATTTGATAATTTGACTCCATTAATCAATCATTATGGTCAACTATTACTCCATTCGTTTATAAATTGACCATCGACATCAACCATTTATCATTAAAGGCCAACTTTATCCATTAATCCACTTATCACTAATGATTTATCCATGAGTTATCCGCTTATCATTAATCCATTTATCATTATGAGTTGATGATAACCAAATTTTGGATAACTATCATAATCCATTTATCATTAATCCATTTATCCATTGATCCATTAATCCATTTATCCATTAATCCATTTATCCATCAACTATTGATTATAATAGTTAAGCATAAAATGAGACCAAATTTATCATGAAAACCAAATTAACCATTTATCCGCGTATCATTCCCATGAGTTTCTTCCCAGGCCATCGGCTCCCTACCCAGCACCAGTCACTTCCTGGTTGCAGTCCGTGGCGGGCCGGGTTGGTATCATTGGTGGCGTAGCCATGTGGTGAAAAGATGGGGTGCTTAAGAAGGATGAATGATCATGGTTTATGATAAGGCTCAATGATCATGGTTCCCATTAAACTTACTTTTGGTAAATTGATAAGTGGCGAAGGTTCACAATTCAGAGTTGCTGAACCTAGTGAGACAAGGCGAATAAGAACTGGTACAAGATGACAAACAACCAGAATAGACCACCATAGCTCCGATAGATCAAGTTCGAGCATGATTCATCATGGTTCAGTGTTGGAGCTTGCTCTTGGGGCTCAGCCTCATTCCAGAGTGGGGATCCTGGGCTGGATGGCTCTGATGTTGGGAGATTGGGCTTGGGACAGATGAAAGAACTCCGGGGTCTCTTCACGAAGGATGTTGTACCCTGCAATTTTGATCGACTTTTTTGATCACATGTCTGAATCAATTGATACGATGGGCAGCTATTCGTTATCTTTTTTGGCCAGCAAAATCGGTTGAATACCACCCAATGCGGTAGCTCGGTGGTAGCTATAGAGGTTCTCAACAGCTTGTTTGGGTTCACACCTGTTGGAATCCTGAGATGCTTGGTGACATGTAGTTTGGCAGACACTTTGGTTTTCGCAACTAGTAGGGTGCAACAACCATTGTGAATGAACAAGCCATAAATAGGGCATATTTACCAGGAATATTAGGAAGATTGACCAAACATGGTGAAACAACCATTCAACACTCAACACGCCATGTGATTCTTCACTGTTGGGTCACAGTTCCGGGGCCTCCCGTGATCTCCCTGGGATTCCTCCGAGGTTCACGTTGGCGGGAGACGTCGCTGTTCGCAGTGATGGTCCGGGTTCACAGCAGGTCCGGAAGAGGCCATGGTTGATACTGGCAACTATATGGCTATGGGTCAATATTAACCAACCAATAATGGGGTGTAATAACCAACCATTTTAAAGGGAAACCAGTGGTTAATGATAGGGAACCAGGGGTACGGGATTTTGACCCACAGCCATATGGTCTACTATATATATGCTACATAGGTATATATCACTATTAACCAAATCAAGCATGCTTGATGTAGGTGCCAGGTTGATATATAGCTAACAGGTATCATTGAATACATTATATATTGGCTATATAGGTATATGACATTGTGGCATGTACTAAATGCATTAATCATATCAGTACAAATCATTATGGTATATACTTCATGTATGGGTCAATGCCGAGACCCGGGACCCCTGCACTGGGCCCTGAATTTCTGTTTCTTATGTCCTTGGTGGTAGCCCAAGGTAGCCTATACCTGGTGGTTAGGCGCAAGGTTCGCACACAACCGACGTGGCAGACATCCACAGTTGATGCCCCACCGAAGGTGAACAACCAAATTCGGAGAGCTGTCACTGCCAGATCTTACAATGGTGTGTTGTAGGCCTCATCAATCAATGGATTCAATTGATAGTGAATGAAGCCACTATATTGATGGTTGAGTACAACAGTGATAGAGCATCAGAATTCATCACCAGCCATGGGCCATCAGTGCTAATCATTCCACTTGAATATAAACCATTAGCCATCATTGGAGCCTCTGCCAAACCCGCGACCATCATGAGCTATCATTGACTTGGGGTTCTTTGGATGAAGCAAGAACGAACCTTTGATTACCCATCAACGTTCACCATTTGCGAACCATCAATTCACCATCAATAAACCATCATGTAACCACCATTGAACCCATTGTTAATCAGCGATCAGCTATTGTTAACCACTGTGAACCTCTATCAACCATCACGTGACCATTGTTACACCATCAAATCACCATCAACCAGTATTCGCCATCAGTATTCATGATGAACCATTTTTTACCACCATTAACCATCATTAACCATCATTAACCATCATTAACCATCATTAACCACCATTAACCAACCGTAACCACTATTACCCACTATTACCCACTATCAACCAGTATTAACCACTAAAAACCACTGTTAGCCATCATTAATGACTACTAGCCACTATTAACCATTATTAACCACCATTAACCACTATCAACCACTAAAAGCCACTATTAGCCACCATTAATCACTATTGACCAAGATTAACCAGTATTTACCACCATTAACCACCATCAACCACCATTAAGCACCTTCAACCATGATAAACCAGTATTGACAACCATAAACCACCATTAACTACCATAAGCCACTCTTAACCATTAACCACTCTCAACCACTCTTAATCACAATTAACCACTAGTAACCACCACATCCACAAGCCACTAGTAACCACTCTTATATAACCACTATTGACCACTATTACCCACTATCAATCACTATTACCCACTATCAATCACTATTACCAATTATATACCCACTATCAATCACTATTACCCAATACAATCACTATACCCACCATCAATCAACTATATTAGCCGCTATTAAGCCTTGTTTAAGCCCAGGATTTTACCACCTTTGCCACGCCAATCTGTGCCAGGACGGCCATGGAGGCGAGCAAGTGGCTCAGTGCGGAAACCCTTTCCGGGAACTGGTTGCCGTGATGACCATGATGGATGTGTTTATATGGTTAACTGGCTGGTTAATGGTTAATGATAGGGGATAACAACCAACAATAATGGGGATATACCAGCTACATATCTAATGGGGGATAATAACCAACAAAACTATAGGGGAACTAATGGCTAATGATGGGGGAACCAGGGGTACAAGGTTTTGACCCACTGCCATATGGTTATTTACTAACTGTGAATATGTTTTAAATGATTTGATTTGATTTGATATGATTTTTCATTTGGACTTTGGACACATGGAATCTATATGGATGATGGCTATCTATATGATTTTATATGAATTGTTCTATTTTTGATATGTTTGTTGTATATGTAGATGTTTATTTGATCTCTCTCTCTATATATATTTATATATATATATATACATACACAATGTATCCATATGTGGATGATTATTCTTGGTGATTTCATGTGATCTTGATGACCACGAAACTATTTGGATGTTTCATTCTTATTGATTTTCGATAATTTCATAATGATTAAGCATCCTCAAGTGTTGGAATCAACCAATGATTGCCAGCTGAAAAATCGGGAGCAACAGTAGATGGGTCAACATCAATCAGCTGATTCCATGGGAAGTTGCAGCTGGACAAAACATGGGACCCAAGGCCTGGGATCTATGGAACATTAAGATTTCTCCCAAGGATCACCTGACGACAACCAGAGATGGATCAGTGATGAAATTAACCATTAATGTTTAGCAGATGGATATCCTGAAATTCTTTCCCTTCAAAGCTAGTTGTTTAACTATTATGATTGATCATTATCTCCTATCATGAGCCATTATTAATGGTTGTAAATCCCCAGAAGCCCTTTAACTTCTACCAAACGTTTACCCAGGTTCTGTCGTCGTCATCTTCCATCAGAGCTCGGTTTTTCCAGGGTGCAGGACGTGGCGTGGGCTGCGGTCGACACTGTGCTGAGGCCATTTGTGTCATCAACGGTCCATCAACGGTTCACGGTTAGTAGCATGGTTAAACAGGAATACCATTAACTGTCAGTGACTGTCAGTAAATACCAATGGTTCGTAAGCAATGGAATAACATGGAATAAATGCTCTATACTGCTTCATAGTGATGAACATTGGTTAAAAGCATTCAATGTTGTTCAATGGTGTCAATTCGTTGGGGTTCAGCTACCAATTAGGTGACGACATGTCACAAGTTGGTAGGTTAAGATTGCGCTGAAGTAGCTGGTATCATTCTGGCACAGATCCGTCCTCATAGAGGTTTCCTCAGCTTGATGGGAAGCGTCCAAACAGTTGTCATTCTCTGAACGTACGTTACATCTTGTACAAAGACCATGGATAGTTATGAGTGATATATTTTATATGTACAATATATGCATGAAAGTGAAGAAATGTATTGATCATGAATCATGCGTGCTGAACAATTCATCCAAGAGCTTCCCACATACATTGGCATTTACAACCACATGCAAACATACGGTGATTGTTTTCTTCTATTCAAATGAATATGCATCTCTACATAGATCGACCAGGTGTATCTAGTGTAATTACATATGATACGCATATTAGTATACATATAGTATGCAGATATCCATAGATCATTCTATCCTCATATATATATATATAAATTGTATATATATAGATAGATAGGCATCTAGTATACATAGATCACTCATATATCAAATGCATAGTATACATATAGTATTTACATCCCTTAGTATCTGCCGAATCATCCACCTGCGCCACCCAGCACCTGTCCTTCCCTCAGGACATGGGCGATTCCATGGTGAGAGCTTTTCACCGCATGGACTGAGGGCCTGGTGGTTGTTGGGCCTGCGGGTTCAATGGTGAAGAATGTTTGGTCAATGGTTCAGGATGGTGGTTGACAATGGTTTATGGTGATTAACAGCAGTTAGTGGTGATGAATGCTTCATGATTAAGCAATGGTAAACATTGGCGAATGATGCTTCACAACGCTCACTGGATGGTTGAGCATACTCGATGATTTACACTAGTGGAGGGCTTGATCATGGCTAGTCATATCTAATCATGGCTAGTCATACCTAACCATGATTGATATTGGTGTATCATGCCATGATTAACCATGGTTACAAACCATCAACAATCACCATGGTCTACCATGGTTATAAGCCGTGATTGGTTATAAACCATCAAATCACCATCGTGTATCATGATTATCAACCATGATTGTCAACCATGATTGTCAACCATGATTATCAACCATGGTTATCACTCACCAATTGCCTCGTTGCTACCGATGAGTTCGGTCGAGTCGAGTCTCGGCCGAAAGGACGAGCGTTTGATGGACCCCTCGGTGCTGGACGAGCTGAAATCTTTGGGCAATGGCGTCGCCTGGGCGTTGGAAATGGCGGTGGACCACCTGCGGTTGGAGATCCATGGGGCCCGAGGCATGTGCCTACGTTGGTGGATGGCCTGGTGATGGAGGTATGTTGTGGCAAAACTTATGGTACTTTTGGATCGTTGAGATGAGATTGCTTCATACAAATTAACTAATGATGGTAGTGCAGTAGCCATCTTGCTCTTAATAACGGTGCTGTGCTGCTTTATTGGTGATTCATCCCGATAAGTGGGTGATCCAGGTATTTGGGTGGGGACATCGCCTGCTACGAGTCGCTGGTGAATTTGGCACTATCTTGATAGGGAGCTCCCATTTCAACTGATAGAGTGATATACATATTTAATATATACACATTACATGATATATTTTTATATGGTGTATATTTATACATGTGATCATATATCTGTATCATGATGTATAGACTGTACATATACATATATATATACATATACCTGATGGTATAATATATATATGTTTGTGTGATATAGTCGGTATGTATGTACATGTCTTAGTAGATAAATGCAGAGATGTGCTACAGCTTGTGATATGTGCTATGGCGGCAGCTTGGAGATGTAGCCGCTCAGCCGCCTCTTCTGTGGAAGAGCTCCAAGGCCTTCAATGCTTGGGTCAATCCTGAGATGATGGGCTGCACAGCCGCCTCGGACTCAACGGGTGGTTGATGAGGGGCGGTGGCTGAAGGTTGACGATGCTTGACGACAGTGTGACATTGACTGATGGGTAGTTGACGATGTTTCATTGTCGAGGGGCCATGGAAGGGCTACTGCTCCTGTACAGCTTGGGAACCACGTGGCAACTGGAGATGTAGCTCTTGATAATCGCAATGGCGTTTGGTGAGATCAGGCATGGCCTCAATCGGAAAAGGTTTGATGACTTTCCATTTCAAGCATCAGGCTGATCTGTTCATAGCTGGATCAGGACTTCAAACAACTGATTCACAAAGAATATATAATAGCTGATTCATTCGACTCCAGGCTGTCTCGGTTTATCCTGTGACATGTTTGTTGGAGTGGCACGGCTCCCAGCTTGCATATCCAGCAACAATTAGATCAAGCTGGGATCTATCAAAACTTAGATCGATAGACCATTTGTGAATCACAAATCCATATTGACCTAATTATTTTGTGGTTGAATTGGCTGTTAACCTATGAAATACATGAAATGGATTGAAATGGTCGCGGCAATGAACCTTCGCACTATCGTGGTCAAGCTGCGTGTCAGCAAGTCGTGGGCGTTGTGTTGTATTAGGACCATTTTTATCAATAGACTGTTGGACTAGAGATTAAGTCTATAGTGAACCTATGGATCTAAATCTATAGATTCACCAAGGACCAAGATTTATCAAGATTGTTGGTCTATATTCACGATCAATATGGTTAAACATCAATATCTCGATTGGTGGAATTAAAACTTGCTGGATGAACGTTGTTATTGACATGTGGTATTCACGCTTTTTGGTCGAAATTCTTGTTCACTTTGAAGATACTCGTGCCGTGACATGAGGTTTGTGCCATGGTGCAACGGGACTCCATTTGTGTGGCCAATGCCGGTGACAGCCGGGCCGTCGGGGACTGAGATTTTGCGACGTTGAGGTGGACCACGGGTGTCCGTTTGGAAGAGATGAACTTGGATGAACCTACATCTACCGTAGATTTATACCTTGGCTTCTCACAATATTCCAGCAGATTGAATCAGCAAAGAATAGCAAAGAAGTTTAGCTTGGAATGTTATAGATATCGGAGTGTTTGTCGAATCATGATTCCAAGCAGCTAAGCCCTGCTGTTGGTTGACCTTGGCTGCCTATAGCAGTGCATTGAGGAAGGTTTGTCCTTAGCTCCCGGGAATTCCTTGGCGCAGCTGGGAGGGCCTAGCCGCAGGAAGGCCCTCAACGAGCCCTGAAATTAGGCATAGTAAAGTGATATTAATGAGTTGCAGTAACAAGCGAAGTTCGGGATATTGATGAGTTAACAAGTCAGTGACAACTCTTGAGCCTTGATATTAGTGATTTAGACGAATGTCATATTTCTAGTGCTGAAAATTCCCTCCGTTGTTCATTGCGAATGGTGTTCACCACAAGTATTTCGTTGCAACGGCGATGCTCCAGGTGCTGTGCAGACGCGGGAAAGCCGTGGACATGCCGGGCAGCCTTGGAGCGCACCAAAACTTCAACGCCTCGATGGATTCTCCACCCCCAAGATCTAGGTTGCTATCCAGCATCTAATGCATCTGAAGCCTTCTGCTGTTCAGTCCAGAACACACCAGGCCTTGTAACAATGGAGGTTGAAACAAAACCGTTCCCATCCCCCAAAATCTCGGTGTTTCCAGCATCTTCCCGGTACGTTTGGGTTTTGCGGTAGGGTTTTCCTTGAGGTCCGAAGATCACAAGCCCAACAACAAAGTTGAGCTGGCGCGCATTCTGAAAGCCCTTCGCTCAGGGCAGATGGGTTGCTGGTCCTGCTGGGACAACGGTGAACCTTTGACCTCGAAACTCTGGATACGTTTGGCAAGAGTTGTTGCAGGTGGTGTTTCCTGTCAAGTTCTGGATGGGTGTAGGGGTACTTGGATCCACATGCAGTGGCAATTCTTGCACTAGGATCACTAGGAAAAGGATACCTTCCTATGGACAACTCCATCAAGATTGCGGTTTGGGCACATGCGCAGGACCCCCATAGTTTTGCAGCAAGCCACAGTACCACTTGGAGACCTAGGGGCAAAATCCGGAGACACATGGGGCCTTCCGAAGAACCAAACGGGAGTTGGGTCAGTCGGTGAGAAACCATTGGAACCGACCTAGGCTGGCGGCGCGGTGCTGCAGCAGCACGTGGGAAACCATGTGCATTACAGTCTGGAAGCCAAGGGCAACCGCTTTGATAGTGGTTGGGCATAGATGGTAGCCCTGGAGGTGTGAACTATCCCATGCCGACTCAGTGGTGTTCCAGGTGTGAAACTGTATAAGCTTGAAAGTAATAGGAAAAGATCAGGTATCAACAAAATGATATCGGTATCAGTAGTCACTGCATAATGATGTCTTTATTGCCCAGTGTTGATTCCCCGAAACAGTAGTATTTGCTACTAACACTAAACACCTGATGTGGATTGATATGGGTAATGGATCTTGGGGAATTGGCAAACATCTAGTTTGAGTCGCAGTTTGACTCACTTCAAACACTTTTGAGCCATGAGGAAGTCCCACTACCGGACCCTTGGTTTCCAGTTGTACATCTCATCACTATCTATGGACAGCCACGGCAGTACCTTGCCCAATTCGAGAAGACTGTGGCAATTTACAAAAAAAACATGTTGCCAGAGTAAGCTGTGATTTTTGAAGGCACATGGCCGGTCGAGGGTTAGGACGAGCTTGTGAAGAATGGCGAATGATGGCCAATGGCTAGTAATGGCTACGAACTGAGAATTTGGTGTTAGCTGCTTGCTTCAAAGCTCATATCCAGGAGCAAACTGAGCAAACCGAAAAGATCCAAAACCAATCAGATCAGAGATTGGAAGAGTCCCCTGTTTTGACTGCACTACATGTGGGCTAGCTGGAAATTCAAAGCATTGCAGCGCTGCTTTTGCTCAGTGCAGGGTTCACTCCACTGTGCTGTGTTGGTACTAACCTGCACCGCTTGGGCTCCAGGAATTAATGGGAACCTCAACCTGTCGCGTTCCATCGGTGACCTGTTGTGCGCCGGGAGATGATGGGAGTCGTGGCCGTTCCCGCCGGAAGGAGCGGTTTCTTAGGGGCGACTATTGTTGTTACAGGCAAGCCATTGGATTGGGTCTCTCACATCACGTTGAGAAGGATGGACAGGTGATAACCAGCAAGGCCTGCTGTCCTGTTGTTGTTGTTGTTGGTGGTGGTGGTGGTGGTGGTGGCGGGGGTGGTGGTGGTGGTGGTGGTGGTGGTGGTGGTTTCACTCACACCATTCTCATCATGTTATGGGATCCAGCTCTATTTTTGGGATCCAGCAGCCAATCTACAGGTCATACTTCATCGATTTTCATCCCCTATTTCGACTCATTCCTCTTGGTCCAAGAGCAAGCTTCAGTGCTAAGCTTGTCCAGCCTGGCCATGACCCCCCAGTTCCCCTTCGATGAATGACAGGAGCAAACATCATTAGCAAGCGTAGCTAATAGTGAATCATCATTGGTTAGTCATCATTATCATTCATCATGGAGTGCACATTCTCATAGCCGTATCAGCATCGCCGGCAGGGGTGTAAGTGTAACATCGAATTCATGGTCACAATTGACTACGATTCAGCATGGTTTACAATGGTTGACAACTATTGGTGACGATTATGAACTATGCATAGTAATAGTTCATAACAGAAAGACCTGCTACTGACAAGGATGGATAATAGTTGACACTGGTTAACAGTCATTGACAATGGTTGACAGTCATTAATCATGATTATTAAAATGCATAGTCGAGTCATGGCTGATGAATACTTCATGATGGCTGGTCATCATACTATTCAAATCAATTCAATTCAATCGATCGATAAAGGCTAGCAGTGCCGATGCTGAATGCCACTCCACCAATGCTTGTTGCTCAATTGATCATTGATGATTAGTTTAGCAGGCGGAGCAGCCAGTGGCCATTCTCCACCATGAACCTGGCAAGCATTTCGGTGAGACAACTTTGATACACACCAACAAGAACAAGGGTGAACATCAATGTAACATCAGTGAATCATTAGACCATCATCAACAATACTTAATAATAATAATAATAAATCACCATCATTCAGCAACTACGCTTAAGCATGCTTGTTTGGTGACCATCCATAGCGACACCGTGAACAAGCAGGCCAGTGTTACTACACAGAGGCGTCCATCCAAACTCAGCACCTCCACATTTCTACTAACCACTGTGGATCATACTGGATGGTTAATGATCAGGAACCAGTCATACCAGTACTGGTGAATCAAGGGGCCTGACTTGTTAGTGGCTGTTCATGATGATCATAGACGGTGTGTGTTGGGAACAGTAGATAAAACGTTCTTATCTGATGGGCCATCAATGGTTCGTAGTGAAAACACTGGTTCGTTATAGTGATACAGTATCTACCAATGCTTCATAGCCAATAGATTCTTGTCTAAGTACCCGAACTAAGTCCTGTCGATACCGATCTTACCCCACATCGTTTGAATTTTTCATTAAGCATGAACAAGGACTTAGCATCAACCATCACTGTCCCCATGTCAATCAATGTGAATGATCATGGTAAAAAATTGTTTGAGGTGCATGATTGATATTGAATCAATATGCTATTTTGAATGGTTATTAACATGTTAATGTTAAATGTTAACGTTGAAGATGATCAATGCTATTAACATCGATACAGATTTTGAGTGGTTATTAACATGAACTAATCCCTACCTTTCCAGTTCCTTTCTAAGGTAGGTAACCAACCCTAAGGGGAGCACTCCGCTGCGGTAACCCTGCTGGGACTGTTGACCGCGGTGGTGTCATATCAGGTACAAACAGAACGAACAGCTCACAGCACAGGAGTGGCCAGCTGGGAAGGGTTCCGTGTGCCTCGGAAGCCACGGGAAAGGATGTGGCGAGTTGGGTCAGTCGCAGTTCACCAGCCAATGGTTAACTAGCTGGTTAATGGGTAATGATAGGGGATAACAACCAACAATAATGGGGATATACCAGCTATATATGGCTATGGGTCAAGCATTTCACCAGCCAATTTCATAGGGGGTTCTAACCAACCAATTTCATAGGGAAAACACTGGTTAATGATGAGGGAACCAGGGGTATGGGGTGAACTGACCCACAGCCATGTGGGGGGACGCTGTGACGATTGGTGATCCACCAGCCCATTGGTTTGCAAGATCCGAACTCCGTTTTGGGGCTTCAAGCCCGAAAAAATGGACATCTATGGTTGACCGGGCTTGGATCAGCACGGCTACGATTGATGTCAGTGAGAATGTCGACAAGAGCAGGTTTTCCAAAAAGGGCTCAATTTTGGACCCAGCGATTTCATTTCATTTCATAGGCTTCTGCCAAGGGATTTGGAAACGATCTGCTTTCATTTGTGCCTGTGCCCAGCCATGAAGTCACAGCACCAGCGCCGAGACTTGATCACCAGCTCTCAATGGTAAACCTGGGGGTCTATGAAATGGATCTGCTTTGAAGCAGCTTACAAATTTTAGCAGCAGCACTTTTTTCAAAAGATAAACTCCCAGAAGTCAGGGGGTGGCTTGTGCTACCTTGTGCTCATAGTGTTGCCACGTAGCAGTAGACGTACTGCAACAACGCCTTCTCATTCAGCTACCCATTTTTCAACCGCTTTAAGATGCATCAATACATCTAACATCAACATTATACACATGACCCAAACCCTTAACATCCATCAATATGTGTTACATCTAGAAATTCACATGACCGAAACCCATGACATCGACGAATATATGTTGCATCTGAAACATGCAAATGACCATCACCCATAACATCAACTAGTAATAACATTTACATCGAGAAAGTTCACGTGAGCATATGTTCGTAACATCAATGAATTTATGTTACTTCGAGTACGTTCACATGACCGTAAGTGAAAACTCATCAACATCATGACCCAAACCCTGTTAACATGCCCCACTCCTTCCGTGACGTAGCATCAACATCAGGACGCAAGTGCAAGCGAACGTTAGCATGCCCCACCCCACCCCAACCCTTCCGTCAACATCAACAAAAACGCATAACCCTCCTGACGCCTTAGGGGCGACACCAAAAACATCATGGAAAAGGCAGCAGAATTGTTGGGCACCTGCAGCTTCGAAAAAACTCGTGGAACCGTGTCTCTGGGGGCTTGGGGTGGCGGGTTGGCTCACCAGGAGCAGGTCATCGTCTGTACGCCGGACGTTCGCTACTTCCCACGACAGGTTGGGCATCAGCACTGCGATCGATGATCATCCCAGTGATGAGGACCATTCACTGGTGGTCAGTCATGGTGAATCATGATGGTATATGATGGTCATCAAGGTCCAAGCATCATCGATGGAGAATGTGCGATGTTGAAAGGAGGATGGAACGGCAATCATGATTTGTTATTGATGACTCTTGATTCACCTGGCTCATTAGCTATTGCTGGTAGTGCTCAGATCATTGATTAAGTCACTATTCAGCTGGATGTCAAGTAGCTATCGTGAGCTCACAGTCAACTAGCCATCATCAGCTATCGCTAGTCATTACTAGCCATCATCATCAATCAGTATTCAGAAGCCATTATTTATCAGCCATTCTTTCCTTCCCAGGCCATGAAGCTCACTGCTGGAATAGCGATTATCAGCCACCAGTATTGACCGACCAGCTTATTAGACCTTATCAGCATCAGCCAGGTTGATTAAGCTGGCTAATCAGACCTGACGAATCATCAGCCTATGTGGTTTGATTGGCATTTTTGGATAATTTTCCTAGTTCAACAAATGGTTGGCTGGCTGACTTGAGCATATTTTTGATGACTGGGTGGCTCAACCACCAGATGAACGTTTGACCTCAGCCAGGCAGATGATGAGTTTATGATCTTGGCCTGTGACGGCGTGCCCGCGGCCTCAGCATGTTGCGCCCATACTGGTGACCGTGGGCTTTCATACTGATGCTTGAGGGTGCGCTGAATCCACAAAAATCGGGGATAGAACCATGATAGAATCGTGAGAGAAGCATGAGAGAACCATGATAGAACCAGGATAGAAGTAAGCAGAACATTCGGATAGCCTTGGGGCTGGAACACCTTCGGGGACCCCCCTCCCAGCCAGTCAATGGAGCTCTGGGGCGTGCCAAGGTGGGATGTCCTCAGCAGCCAGGTGCCGGTCGCACCACCGGGGATTCCTCAGCTGGGAAGCTAAGCCTCACCAAAGCCTTGCTAAGTGGTTGGGGGCCACTTCTACGGTGGAGGATGATGCAACTAGATTAGTGACCATAGAGAAACCACGATTCACCAGTCTTGACCATGGATCTCTAGCCGAACATGGTTGGTTTGTTGTTTGTCACCCTGGTCAACACGTGTTATCCCCAAGGAAAAGGCTTAAGCAACAGCCATCGACAGGTTCCAGCTGCGACCATCGCTGAGAAGCAAACTGAACAAACAAAAGCACTAGCAGCAGCCAATTGGTTGCTATGTCATCGTATATCGTACTATACACTTGTATGCATGGTATATCATTCAATCCGCCTATTACAAGAAGTCCTAGCCCTGAGGTTGTTGATCATGATACCAATCTAGTGTTGATATAGCCTTCCAGCAGTGGCAAGCCGCGGAACTGCGCAGGAGGCAGTGGACTTTGTTCGCGCACGCTTGGGAAAGTTGGAAGACCTCGCGTTCCGTCTGAAGGAGGGGGCTGGGAGTCGGAATCTGGGGCGCAGTCGGAGTGGGTTCAAGCAAAGACCCCACAACTCATGGAGGGATACCACGAGCAACAGGAGACCAGATCGGAATTCCATCAAAAAATGCGCTGTTGATCAAGTCTTTGGTTGAAGCTTGTAGGACCTGATATGGAGATGATCCTGCATTTGATGCAGGAACTGGAAATCAAATATGGAGATTGGCATGCGGAATCATGTGGAGGTTACAAGTATATCTACTCGTGATTATCTACTTGTCGTTCATGATCGTTATCACTCATAGGATCTGGGAAAATACAGTCTATGAAAGTATAGTAATCAAATGTGGCTTTCAAAGATCTATGGTTCCAGCAATCAGCCACCAATGAGCTAGCTAGGCATTGGCTCACTCGGATTGTTTCTTTTTCTGTGTCTTCCTGGAGTATGAAGCCCGATTGTTGTACAGGGCCAAGTTGCGTTGTTCAGCCGTTTCGCTAGTCACTACTACAAATGCGACATGACCCCGGACTGTAGATATCAACATGACGCAGCATAGTTGTTACCTGTGGCCCCAATCGGTCGTTGGAGTTTGTGTGGGGAGAATTTTAATCTACACTGACAGTCGCTAACAGGTAGCAACTTCAACAAGCGAGCAAGAAACCGCTATGGTCAGTAGATTCCCCTGCGCAGCAGTGGTATATCAATGGCATGACAATGATTAGGGGTACTAAGTATTGCTCAGAAACATGGAGTTATCGCACCTGTTTCTTTGTTGATAGCTTATGATGGGATATGGATCACTAGCCACTGCCGGGGAAGATCATCCCTTTGTAGCTTCGCCGCAGGAGGGTCGCTTGCGCCTGTCCTCCATTGTTGAGGTGGGGGAGCCCCAGGGCTGGGCTGCTGCAGGTTTGTCAACAGGATCAACCAGGCCTGTCAATGGGATCAACCATCAATCATCTCCTGCTGGATATATCAGCTGTATTTTTGGGTATGGTTGATGGTCAAAGACCATCGAATTTTGTCATCAAATAGAACGTCATACATCACATGTCTACAGTATACTCTTTGTCAGTTGGTGTTGGTGCCCATGTCGGTTGCGATGCCCTACTATTGAGTTGCTGTGCCGTAGGAGTCGCTATATAGCCAGGACTCACATGGGTGCTTTTGGTGGTGGGAGCCATCAGTATCCACCACCATTACTACGCTTGCATTAGCAACTACTTGATCATGATCATCCAGGATTATCATGATTAATTAACTGCAAATATTTCTGCATTGATTACTGAGTGATTATCACTGCTTATCAGCGATTCTCCCTGATGATCAGTGACTCTCCCCATAATTTCACTGGACAAATCATGAAAAATCACGAAAAATCTTCATTTCTTTCCGTTCTTCGCCTGAAAAAAGCAAATCGAATCTTTCACCGCAGCCCACTGGCACGTGCTGCCAGGAGATGCTGGACGCATGTCTTTCACCGGACTTGGCTCAAACAATGGGCTTGGGAGGTGCCCCGGGGCCACCAGCGATCCACCGGCAAGGATGGCATTGGTCAAGGGGTGAAGCTGCGACGATTCACCAATGATGTGAGTGATTTAGACATGATTGATATAGGTGTTTCTCAACATAGGGGACCTCCCAAATCATCCTTTCTTAGCCATTTAAAGTAGCAAACCAACCAGTTTGGGGGTCCGGTATTTTGAGAAACAACCATATTGATGAATGGCGGTATTAATCGTGATAGTAGGTATGATTCAACTATCAATGATGGTGATAAGCATGGATGATGGATGGATGATTCATGGCATATAACGACAATGGTGATAGAAGTTCTCATGTTACATATTTGACCAATGGTGATGATGGCCCATGTCAGGGCTACTATGGTTGAGATGGTTGATGGTGATCAATGCTTGATGTCAAATATGCTGATATGGGTTAAGCACAGTTGGAGGCTCCATCAATGTTAATATTGTTTAATGGTTCCTATCACCAACGGAGCCCCCATGGCTAGTAATGGTTGATGCAGACTAATGACGAATGATTATTGTTGGATATCAAGGATTGGAGAAAAGCGTTTGTTGATGAGAACATGAAGAAGTGTGGTTCATGAGTAATGATCAATGGATGCATAGCTATTGTTGTTTCGCAGTCGCAAATCACAGAAAATTGTGGATAACAATGCCGGTAGTGGCATATCAGGCTTGATAGGCGAGACCAAAAGTTCATGACGGTCAACAGTTGCAAACGATTCTTTGCGAGTATCACAGCTGTTGATTGCCGAATATCACAACTTTTAGATACAGCGGCTTAGTAACGCGCAGCCCGTTAGCCACAATGGCTACCACCTAAATGGTCATGGGGGCTGTAGCGGGTCAATCACAAGATGGTTTTGTTGATGGTCATCGGTTCTAGATATGGTTGTGGGTCAATATTAACCATCAATTTGAAGGGGAAGAACACCCGACAATAATAGGGAAAACATGGGAAGATAATGGTTACACCAGGGGTACCTTGGGGCAAAGGGTTTTGACAGCCATGGCTTTGGTGATATCGCAATGGTAACAATTGCGATCAGTATAACCAGTATCAATGATGACTTCCCAATCTTCAAAAATCAGGAGCCTCCAAATGACAGACATCATCTCGTCAGGGCAAAGAGAGCGGGCTGTTTCAGCATGCCTGGTAACATGATTGCTAAAAACGGCCTGCAACAAATGTTGGTTCATGACGCGTGGTTGATCATGCTCAGGTGAATGCTGGCTGATCATTAATGACCATCGGTTCATGACAATGGCTAGTAATGGTGGCTGACAAATGGAGATTCATGGATTTTCACGGAGTTCACAACACTTCACGCCAACCTACAATTCCTTGCTGGGAAGAAATCCATCGAAATGTTTTTGATCAGATCCTTGTCTATTCGCAGCAGCTTCAGGGGAATGGTTAGTGTCCATAGATTTGTTGAAGCTATCCAGCCCACCACATGGAATCATTCTCCTTGTTGGGAAGCTGAAAGCATGACCAGCTCGGCGTTGGGCATTCTTGCGCTGTGCTTTTCTTCCAGATTTCAAGTCAAGTCTTGGGATAACAAGATAGTGACGGGTCAATGCCAACCCTCCAAAAGCCATGGCTAAGTGAACATCCCAACAGTTTGACGAACAGTTTGACCATATATCGGATGCAAACAGCCAGGGGTACGTACGGGGCCTTTGACCGAGAAGCATTTTTAGCTGGGTAAATGTTCTGATTTCCATGAACCTTTGTAGATAGCTGCAATTGTGATCATTCTTTGTGATCAAAATTACATGCTTTTTTTAGTGTGTTTTACTCGAAGCCATCCAGTCTTGTCAGTGTACCCATCAGTACACGGTTGGTCATTGAATGACTTTTCTGTTATGAGTTGCCTCATGATCCTGTGAACCAATCTATGTAGGCACTTCTCATAGTTTGCTATTGTTGCTGAGCCCTACAGTGCTATTGTACTATCGTTTGTAGGATAGTAAGTGTAGGGGTTGTTAACGATAGTAATTACAACAGTATTAATTGTTACCAACATGTTGAATATACTGTAATATTGATTGTTATTGTTGATTTAATGTTTGGCAGTTTGTAGCTGGCGTACATATAACCTTTGCACCTGGTTTATACAGCCAACTCTATCGATTGAGGACAATCCGAGATAGTAGATTGTCGGTGCTGCTATACAGCTAGTCATAGATAAGTTGCATAACCATGCATAAGCACATACTTGATGCTGTAGTTGATAATCCCGCCAATTTATCAACTCCGCTCGATTTTCAAACAGCAATAGACCAAGGCTTTTGTTAGTACTTAGCTGGCTTTGCAGTTGGTACAGGTACTGCAGACAGCGTAGTTGATAGCACTACCAAATCCACTCATCTTCTGAAGTCATTCTCAGCAGGCACACAATACTACCAAAAACCTGGGGCAATTGCCATATACATACGCTAGCCACAGTGGACCGCCACTCCTCGGGGTTTTCTCGGCACACGATGATTCTTCTGATTGTTCGTGGGGCTCCTACCCTTTTTATGAATCGTAAATTGATCACGGAGTGATGATTGACCGCTGTCGTTTTCAACCAGAACTGTTTATAGTTGACATTGCTATCAACACCAATAGCAGTTCATAAGTTGTTTAAGCAAAATCAACCACCAATTTAGCCATTGTCAACCACTCTTAACCATCATAAACCACCATTTGCCGTCATTGACCACCAGAAGCCGTTGTTAACCACCATTTATAGATGGCTCCTGTATGCCATTGTCAGTATTTGCCATTGCCAACCATGAACCATCGCATTGAATCCATATGGTGGTTTCTCACAATAAGGGCCCCCTGAAACATCCATTTTAAACCATGTATATATAGTAATAAGCCAACCATTTTGGGGGGGTCATGGGGGGGTCGTATTTTGAGAAACCACCATGGCTCTTCCAGTCTTACGAAGTGGCCACCAGGTGACAACATGACTGCCGTCCTCGTTGTCTTCACTGATTGTGGTCATCGACAGGAGCGCCACACTGAACCAACCGGAGCTGCGATTTGCGTGGATATTTGGTGAACCTCTCCATGACAAGAAAGCATCTTCATACTTGTGCATGATAATGACTATTGCTTAATTAATGCTTATCTATTCACTACGATCTGCGTATATGATGTATGTAATTTGTTTCTATTGTTTTTCTTTGATATCCACACCATTTTTGTCGTAAGTAGGACAATCATAACGACCTCAAGATGGATTCGCAAGGGACATTGTCCCAAATGATTTGCTAGTTTACTGTAGATCATCGAATTGTGAGATTGTTCCATACCCTTTGACGAGCATCACCATGTATTATATACTTGGTTGGTTGTACCACTTGGAACGCTTGGGTAAGCATACAGATGAAAGTAGGAGAAGCACTGACAAGCAGTTGTGCTAGAACAAGCTAATTACCTTATCATCTATCTACGTTTTATTTACTGATGTTGGTTTGTAATTGCAAGGGTCGGTGCTCTCAAACGAGCTACTTGATCCTCTATGTGCATAGTTCAAAGGATCACCGTAATGTTTTGAATGTCCAAACGAGCAAGTCATGTTTTTTAAATCATTTTTTATCATTCAAAACAAATAGCTTTTCAGTCAGCATATACCTATCCTAGCCGCAAGTGTACATGTATCATGGCTAATGTCTACGGCTCAAACTCGCTGATCTGCGGTGTCGTTGGCATAGCCATCCCAGCCTCCCAGGGGGTCAACTGGCTGGAATCGTCAGTGGTGCCTCCAACGTGACTGGGCAGCAGCGCGAGAAATGGTGAGCTCGGGTGATTTTCATTGATTTTTCAATGGTGGATTTCGATAGTGGGATGATGACCAACAATTGTGAATTATAGTGCTTAATGATAGGGGGTTATAACCACTGAAACCTCAGTTGTGGTTGAAAATTGGGAATTACAATGGTCAATCATAGGGGATGATAACCAACAATAACCAGGAATAGCATGGAGTAAATAAGGCTACTAGGTCGGTGACCTAAGTCGTATCTCACCACCAAAAGTCGTATCATTTGGGCCGTGGCCTTGCGGGAGTGCTCATCCATAGGTATCATGTATCTTGATATGCGTTTCGATGTTGGGCCGTGGCCGTTGGGATTTGTTTGTTGTAGGCTTTCGTTTCTCCTTGACAACGCAGATGTGGGCACTCTTCTTGCCTGCGAAGCAGAAAGAGAAAGAGATAGAAAAGAAAAAGAGGAAGAGAAAGGGAGAAAAAGAGAGAGATATAGAGCCAGAGCGGGGTAGAGAGAGAGGGAGAGATAGAGCGAAAGAGACGAGAGACAACGAGGATGTAGCAAGAAAGGGAGAGAACGGGAGGGAGGGGGCAGAAAGAGGGAAATAGAGGGAGAGAAGGAGAGAGAAGGCAGGAGCCTCGCGAGGGCCTCGCGTGGTCTCGCGAAGGCCTCGCAGAGGCCTGTTCAGACAGGCAGCCTTGTTTTCATTTATTGCGCTTGTGCCTGAGACATGAGAACACTGAGACATGAGAATAGAGATGCGTCGTGGTCATGAGAGTACTGTGGCCAGTAGGATCTAGTACACTGACAAACATGTGACTTAGGGCGGTCGCTTGTACCGTAAATAAACATCAGCAAAGAACCAACAGTCGTAGTGAAACGATAGTAATGAATAGCCAACAGTGGTAGTAAACAACCAGGAATAGCATTGAATACCATCAGTAGTGTATAGTTGTAAATAACCAACAGTGGTTGTGAAGTTGTGGCTCACAACCAGCAAGAACAGGGAATACATGGGCATAGAATCGTTTTATTCTGTTTAATTAATGATGGTAGAATGGCTGACAATGGAGGATGTTGATTCATCAATGGCGCATAGTGGTTGAAAATGTAAATGATCATAATGGTACCGGTGAACAATGCTTAGTAGGTGCAGATTTATAACGGGCTATCACTAGCGCTGAGTACGTATGTTTGTATTAGAATGGTCAACAAAGCATACTGTTTTCTAGTAGTGTTTAAATTGATCCTATATAAAGGTTAACACTGGTTGGTTTACTTTGCTGTTTATCATGACCGTCTACAGGGATGTATAGTAATTATGATTATGGGAAAACTGACGTCTAGTTGCGGCAGAACAGAAATGACTTGGAAGCTGGTGTATTCTTGGTTGCCATGTTGAACTACTGAACTACCAGGACCATACGCAGGGTGCGGTTTCAGTAGCCATCACCTTTTGGAGGTACTCCAGTAATGGATAACTATGGTCTCATGGCCTCTATTAGGTGAGCAGCAGGCCTTTCCCAGTCGCATCACTCTAGGGAACCGGTACAGCTTCGGAGTGGGACTTCCCATGGGGGAACCACCAGGGCACCCCAAATCCAGCGGCATCACTAAGGACCTGGATGTGTCCATACCGCTGATCTGCAATCGTTCGCTTGTGAGCTTGCCCCTTGAATTGCGAGCACAAGTGCGTAGTAGGTATTTGGGGTCGTCCAGCTTGTAACAGCTACACTTGATAGTTAGTAAATTTCAATAACCAACCAATGGCCAACTACAATGAACTCATCTTACCAATGCTTGATCATAGTTCATAATGGCTAAAACATATCTCTAAAGTACACTTGTCACAATGCAGAAGGACCAATGATGTCGCAATGGTGGTGTATCCCGACGTCCGAAGCTACTACAAGTCTACCTAGGGGTACCTGAATGTATGGACCGACCCCATTTTGAGATCGTTTCGTCAGGGACTGCGACATGATGATTCATGGATGGTCGAAACACACGGGAAACACGTGAGTGGTGCAGACTATGGTTCATGATGATTCACTAGATGGTGGTAGGGAGGGAGCGATTCGGAGCCAGGGATATCCCTAGATCCCTTTTTGACTAACCATCATCAGACATGAACCCCGAAATTGGATGGATGAACACCCCCAAGAGATTAGTTGGGTCGTTTATGGGATGTGAGCAGCCAGGGGTACATGGGACCCACAGCCATATAACTTAGACGTATACTCTATGCATTCCCAGCACCAGCAATCCTAGATTTCAGCGATTGACAGGCCGACCAAAGGCGGTGTGTTACATGGAAAGTAAATCTGGCCCTGCCCTCAATTCGTTTCGTTTCACCAGATCTCAAAATGGAGCATTTCGTTCCTTCAAAAAAGAGATTCTTTGCGGGCTTCATGTTGTTTGGTTGGTGGTTTCAAACATTTTTTACTTTCCCCGGTAGTTGTTAACAACTGGTTGGTTGACTAATATTTTCCATTGAATCAGAGCATTTCGTTCCTTCAATTTTTCACCAGTTCCAGCTTGCGGGCTTCATGCTGTTCACGAATCATTGAACTGAAGCTGCAGTGCTTGTTGTGGCTCAGGCCAGCTGTCTTCGAGCACACAGAAATACTCAAATTGGTGGATCAGTAACCATAGAATGCCTCTCAGAATTATCATTACACAAACAGTAGTTAATAGCATCATTATGTTAATTAATCAAATCAATTAACTAATAGATAATAGATAATGAATTGATTATTCGTTAGCCAAGAACTATTATTATCTAAAGATTAGCCATTTATTATTGGCTACTGACATAGATCATGGTCAGTAGCTACACAAATCGCAGCAGCGCTTCCAGGTTCCACACCGTGCAGTTTTTTCGTTTCTGCACCGCTGCCGTTGAAGCTCAGCCGACGTCGTGGCGAACACGAGACGCGGCGGACTTCGTTGCGTGCCTTCAGTGTTTCAATAAAGTACGGCCGCGTCCGTTCCAAGATACTCCAAGTTACCTTGTCATAGTGAACAATATGCTTGAACTAATTATAGTGATCCACTATACAGTACCGGTATACTCGAATCATGCTAAACTCTGATCCATAGTGAATCCCCATGCATAATGATTGACAAAGGGGCCAAGAACCACTAATAGCCATTCAGAGAACATGTCTTTAGTAGCTTCACCAGTATCATTATCAATCATCCTGACCACCATCATCATCATCATCATCATCATCATCATCATCATTATCATCAGCATCAACAGCCACTGCCACCAGACCACAACCATCATCAGCAGCCACTACCACTAGGCCACCATTATTACCATCACCACAACCATCATTACCACCACCTCAATCAATCATCATTACCATATTATGAACCATCATGAATCATCATGAATCATCATGAATCATCATGAATCAGCAAGAATCAGCATGAATCATGTCATGAATCATGACCATCATATCACCATCACCCCAGCAACAACAGCTCCTCATTGAGTCAGAACCAGCCACAGACATCCTGCGACCGGCCATGGAAATGGAGGCCAGTCCCGGGGGGCGCCAACGCATGTGCCGCATGCGCGAAAAGCCGTGGTGGCGCTGGGCGCAGCCATAGCATCCAGTGTCCGAAGATTTCTCACCACAGGATTTTTCTATGGAAAATCCATGGGATTTTCTATGGTTACCTATGGTTAATCATGGGGGATAATAGCCGACTTGCTGGTTAAATGTGGTTAATTGATAGGTGAGACCAACTATAGTGATCAACTGGCTAGTGGTTTTAAACTGTTTTTCATTTGCCCTAGTTATTATTGACGAATGGTTGATTGACTCATATTTTTCACAAGGGTTGAAACCACCATGAAGTAACCATTAAGAAACCTTTTTTGATCATTAATGAACCATTCATGAAGGTCGGATTAACCATTGATTGACAGATAACTAACGATAAATCAACCGTTGTTGAAGCATGCGTCAACCTTTAAGTAACAATCTGTTCGTAATGAACTAACTATGAATTGAGCTTCATGACCACAGTTCATGAACCATTCATTCTCTGTAACCGTCATTGAGCATCATTCACCATCACGGCTTAACCAGTATCAAATGTATCAACCATCCTTAGCCAATATCGGCTGCACCACCCTGCTGCAAGGTGAACAACACCACCACCACGGGTGTTACTTCGCCGCAGATCTGTGGATGGCGAGTTCGGGTGGTGAACTCGAATCACGGGGTTTTTAGTAGTTAACCATGCCCATGGTTCTAATCATAAGGCCATGGGTCAATATTAACCAACCAACAAATGGGGGTTAATAACCAACAATAATAAGGGAAAACAATGGTTAACAGGGGGGAACCAGGGGTACGGGGTTTTGACCCACTGCCATAATGGTTGTCACTTCTCATAACCATGGTGGTTGAGTATGGTCAGTAGTCATGATGAGCTAACCATGGTGATTACTAGCGAACCATCACTTGGTTAGCTAGTCATTATGTTGATGGTTAACTACTAACCATTGTGGTTGATGGTTAATTGCTTGTCAAAACTAGTATTTTAGTAGTCCTATTGGTAGTGATGGGTCAATAGCGGCTAGCTAGTGGTGAATACTCGCTTCGCTAATGGTAGATTAATGGCGAGAGCTTTTCAAGAATATGTTTTCAACCCTACATTTTTGGGAATATGGTTTCTGATTGAGTGGCGGATTTTAGGCCATCGCTGTGACCGACCAATTCATGGTTAGACCATCAGCAAGCATCATCAAGCATAATCTTTAGGATATTATAACCATCATGACTCGTATATTGATGGTTGGTAACCATTGGTAGCAGCAGTCGATGGCGACACTGGCTGCGCATGGTTACTTGTTGATACTCGGCGATTATCTTGATGGTTATTAGTTATTAACCACTTGCCATCATTGACCACATAAGCCATCATTACCCAATCATTAAGCACTACAAACCTTTACTCAACTATCAATTAACCACCAACTAACCAGTACTAGTAGTGAACCATCAACCAGTATGAATCATCGTTGTAAGATGTTGTAACCACCAAAAGCTAATTATGAACCAATTTTGGACAACTGCTCCTCCAATCACGCCAGTTGATGGTCAGATGATTTGCAGGGGAGACTATTGCTCTTGGACAAGAATGGTTAGATGCCTAAGTGGACAATAAATGGCTCTAATCACAGGGTTGTTCAATTGAGGACGTTAAGAGATATTAACTCTCAATTCGATGGTTAACTGGTTTCAAAACAAACTTTTTGCAAAAATGGTCAGTTGTTTGGATATCAATTAAGCCTTAAGTAGCTTCCAATCAGCCTCTAATTAGCCTCAAATGCTCATTTAAGCCTCTAATCAAACCCTGAATTAGCCCTTCATTAGCCCTTATTACAACCATTCATTGGTAACCATTAGTCAATTGCTGTCTATGCATTCATCCATTACCATTTCAAAACAATTAGCCTTCATAATTATTTTTTCTTATCATTCCCTATCATTAACCATTAGCCACTATAAACCATCTCTAGTTTTGATAAAGACCCATAATTTTGCTTGTTGTTAGTAATTACATGTTTAAACTATTGAGAACCTTTATTCCCTATCATTAATCGTTGTTAGCCAGTATAAACCAATAAATCATCTCTATTTTGCTGGTTAACCAGTCACTATTTCCTATCATTAATCATTGTTAGTCACTATTAACCATCATGAATCATGATAGGAAAATTGGCTCTATTGTTACCCTTCATTGTAAAAGATCCATGTCAATTGGCCCTTCATTACACCTGATTTAGCTCGCCGAGCTTGAGGAAGCCTCCATTTATCAGGAGCTGAGCGACGAAGATCGGATCACCATCACGTTGCCTGGTCCGACGCGGGCAGGGATCAAGGATGAGCCATGGTTGAAGAGGGAATAATGGTCGATAATTGATGATTCATAATCCTTAACCGGTGAATAATGGTCAATAATAGTGGTCAAAAGGGGATAATCACCAACCAGAATGGTTGACAAAAACTGCTTAAAACTGCTAGTTGGTGGTTCAAAGATTTTCGTTTTCCCCAACATTTTGGATGGCTGGTGCATGGGTCCCGCCAGTCAATGAATGTTCACGATATTGTTGGTCAAAAATCATTCGTTCGCTTATCCGTAGTCATATGTCAATGAATGTAAATCAACGCTGATCATACGGTTGGTTTTTGAAGATCGATCATTGTCGCAACTATGGTGGTTGAGGAAAATGGCCAGTGAGGCTGGATGATTCATGATGGATGATGATGGTTGGTAGTGGTTAACAATGGTTAATCAATGATTCATGATTGATAATGGTCAAGCATCAATGAGAGTAATGATGGTCAATCATCAATGATCAATGAATAATACGCGATAATGATAATAATGATGGTTAATCATCAATGATGAATGAATACTCGTCAATCATCAATGATAATAATGATGGTAATCATCAACAATGAATGAAAATAACCCTTAATCATCAATGATAATCATGATGGTCAATCATCAACGCGGAATATGACATAATGGTTGGTGTCGGTGAATACGTGTTAGTTGCTGCTGGCTGATGGTCGATGGTCGTCGATGTTCAGAGTTGCCCACCTGCCAACGCAGTTTTCCAAGGATGTGGGCTGGATTGTTTTAGGGAAATTTCATGGTTAAAAGTCCTTACTGTGGTATTCATTCACTCATGGTTGAGCGTTTGTTCATGAATTATTGGTCAATGAACGTTCGGATCTCAGCTTTAGCCAAAAAAATCTTGGTGAACGGCTCATGGCTATGAACAACTTTTAATGGTATGATTGCTAATTGATAATCGTTAACTATATATATATATATGTGTGTATATATATATATGTGTAAATAAATAAATATAAATAAATATATATATATATTTTTCTTAGATAGTTGGTAATAATTGGTGACCAATTGCTACTTCTTGCACCAACATAAGTTTGAGGCGGTGCTTCCCAGCATTGACTCACAAGTATTCCGCGCCCCCCTGCAGCTGGATCGCTGTGGTATCCAAGTGATGGCTGGAGCAACTTGCAACAGGTTGCTGTGCCGAAAACTAAAGATAGATATGCTCCACACAGATGATGTAGATGTAGTATAGGATCAAAAACTAAACATAGAACTAAAGATAGAGTTTGTTGTGATAGATATTCTCTACATCATTTTGATGTTTTAGAATGTAGGTTTGCTCTGGTGCTTAGCTCTCGTGTCACAAATCACTCGATTTCAATGCTGTTCAGCGCCCACCACTTTCAACCTGGTGTGACTCACTTTCGACACTTCTCAGCAAAGTTTTGCAGACACAGAAACAAACGCGAGCAAGTTGTATCTGGATGGTATGGATATATCTTCCGTTGATAGCCAAAGGATTTCTGGATATATCTGGATCGATCTACCCATACCCAAACCATCCCATAGCGATAGGACGGGCCAAGTACGGGTACCCCGGTTGCAAACCCTGGACTTGTAGGATCGACTCGTAACAGGGGAACCACCAGAACCAGCACTGATGACCAGTGCCACCGTTCGCCCCACTGAGGTTTACATTTTTTGGAACCTTGGTGTTCTGCATCATTTGTGGCGGTTGCTATGTTCGACTGCAGAAGCTCGTGCATCGCGTGCGACGAGTCTTTCCGTTTATCCCTGCCGCTCGGACCCTGCCGCTATGTTGAACCATGTTGAACCTGCTGGTCCAAAAAACATACTTTGTCTCAATGCAATCAGAGTTCATGAAAGCTGCTCGGATGTGGCTCAGAAGGCTTGGTAAGAATCCGTACGGATAATGATATCTAACGACTGATTTTGCTAAGGATCAAGAGGTTGTATCAAAGACCATAAGGATGATGATAGCAGGTCAAGATCTGTATGCTTGCATCTGCATTGACCATGTCCAGTCCATCTCCGGAATCGTCATTTCTATGATCGGGAAACCGTGCAGCGATAATGCAACGAATCATCAACAATAGTTGATATCTCGATATCCCAAGTATTGTTTGTTGTTCGAAGTTGCAGTTCGCTAAAGATATAACAAGGCCATGTGGCTCTTTCCATTGATTATTCGCCATATCGAATCATTACACGCAACCCTATTGTGCATTTCATTTGTGAATTATTATCAATCCATATATCACGCATTCCCAACCATTTTATAACATAGCCTATACAAGCCATTGACTTATAATATATATATATATAAAACTATATCTATTTCCAGCCAGCAGCCAGCTATTTCAACGTAATTACTCAACATTTCATGAGCATTCTTGAAGCTTTGTTAGGCGCTATGAATTATAATGAATTATAATGAATTATAAACCACTACAAAAGCATCAACCGTCCCATTACCAACCAAAAACATCCAATAAGCAACCTTCACTAACTTTTTCTTAAGCATCTATGAGGCATTGACCGTGCCAATATGAACCGATACTGGCATCATTGATCATCCAGTACAAGCCAGGTAAGCAGCCAGTACAAACCGTTTATGACCCACTCTTGTTGAGCTGTTTATCCAATATGAATCAACCATTGATCGTCACTATTGATCTTTATACATCATGAATCGACCCCGGCACTGTGAATCATGATGAACCATTACCAACATGCACAAGCCGTTGTCCGACCATTCCCTGCCCATTTAGCAACCAATTGTCAAGCATTATCTATCAAACATTTCTTTGAGCATCCATTACCAGCAATTAACACACCAACACTATATAACCACCATTAACCGTCCAGGCCCATTGCTATCAATTCATCAGCAATTCATTGCAAGCACGACATGCTGACGACTGTAAATTCAGTTCACCAGTCCGGAGGATTACTCCACCATTGACCGACCATTCACCAACTGTTCCCAACCATTTATAGACCATCAAGCCTTGTTGATAGCCAGTAGAAACGGCTAATCCGCAACCAGTCCACCATTGAAGCGTAACCAGCCCTGATACTGCCTAGGACCTCCCGACGTTCCATATGGAACAGGGAGATGCTCGGCAGGCTGATGAAAGGATGGGTGGTGGTTGAGAGTAGCAAAATAGTGAGTGATGAATGGCACTTTGACCCATGCCATCTCAGAACCCATGATTGCTCATGGTAATTGATGGTTATTGATGGTGAATTTGAGAAGTCAAACTTCCGGCTTTTGACACGTCGCGGCAGGTAGTCCAGAAGAACTGTAGAAGTACACATGTGAAGAGAGACATGTACGTGCATGACATAGGAAGTAGGAATCGGAGGAAATGCTGTGTTTTTCAATAGTTTTGCGGTCCGGGATGGCCGAAAGGTAAGCTCGGCAATTAAAGCGGGGGGTGCAGAGTTCTGTGGTGAAACCGCTGCAAAGATCAAGAAAGTGCAAGCGGCTGGGCTAAGCACAAGTGAAAGTTGTCAACAACTCGCGTTGCGAAAGCCGCAGGGTCTCGTGCAAACAAGTTGGCAGTGGATTTGGGGAGCGCCAGGATGCTTTGACAGGCACAGGGTGCCCAACATTTTTGCACATTGAAAGAAGTGAGGAGCTCAACGCGCTCGATTGGTGGAAGGGTCAGGTCTCTTGATCTTCGGACATCATTCCGTGTCTGCACTTTTTCAAGGCAGTCGCAGTATTTCAGACACTTGAGCTTCAAGATCGCTGAAACATTGTGGGATGGAGAGAGCAAGGCAGTCAACAATGTCATGTTTAGGGAAAGTCTCATGCCAGAGCTTCGTTTTCATAGCTTGGAATCCCGGAAGGTTCAGTTTGGAAGGAAGTCTCACACCAGAGTGCGTGAAAGTTGGACAGAGGCAGTGAGACAGTCAGAGACAGATACAGAGAGATAGAGGTAGAGGATGATAGATATGTAACATGTATAGAAAGACAGGAGAACAAGAGAGTTAGAAACAGAGATACATAGACAGATCGATAGATAGATGATGAGATATTAGTTATGTAGATAGTATAAAAGATGGATAGATACGTAGAGACAACTAGACATCGATCAGGTCGGATAAAGGTAGATACAGATCAATTGATAGAGAGATATCTAGAGAGATAGGGAGATAGGTAGGCAGATAATAGCAGATGGAGAAATAGCTAGATAGGACTAGATAGGCAATAAACAGATGCAGTAACAGTTTGATAGGTTGACAAGTAAATCTCCAACTCACTCACGAGATAGATGGATATGTGATATGTGTATAGAGGGCTGGCTAGCTAGCTAGATAGATAGGTAGCTACTACAGGTATAGATCGAATGTATTAGATTAGATAGTCAAACAGATAGTTCGACGGTACATAGTATGACAGATAGATAGTCAGATAGATGGATGGATGTACGTGGGTGGATGGATCGACAGACAAACAGAAAACAGAGACAAATCAACATTCTCAAAATTGGGGACCCCCAAGTCATCCTTATCAACCATTCGTAGTAATAAACCAAGCATTTTGGGGATCCCTATTTTGAGACACCACCAAATATACGGTCAGACGGATAGACGGAGAAACAGGAAGGCAAAGTCCAGCCGCCATCGCCAGCCATCCAATAGGTGTCCTATTTTGGGAAACTTCCGCCACCATTTGACCCTGCGCTTCTGCTGGCACCAATGATGGTTACTGAGGGTTAATGAGGATTAACCAATGATGGTTGGATGATGGTAAATGATGGTTAGATGATGATCAGATCATGGTTAGATGATGGTAAATGATGGTTGCGCACATGTCAGTCGATGCACCCCCATGGTAAATGATGGTTGATAGCGCTATGACTCGTGGTTCACACCGCTCCTTGCGGCCGCTGGGGAAGCGGCCAGGCTTTTCATCCGCTTTCGCCCTCGGCGGAGCCGGTGCATCGAGAGCATCGATTCATAACCGGTACCCTGGACTAATGGTTATAGCTTGGTAGCTTCTCAAGCACCGCAAAACGTGTTGATTTATACCAAAATGATGATTAAAGGATAATTTGGGGGATACCCCTATTTCGAGAAACACCCATCTACATCCAAGTAACAAGCGACAAGTATGCAGTGTATGTCAATGAGATGCTTCTAAATCCACAAATTAGTCAAATTATATAAATCAATATGAGTCATGTTTAATAAGAAACCACCAATTTTTGGTTACCCGCATTCAAGACCCAACAAAATCAAGGGAGACAGTGACTAGTAACCATCATTGAATGGTTGTAGTTAGCATCACTGTAGCCGTGGGGTGTCATCAGCCCTTGGCTGTAGCCACCTTTCGCCATTAATAACCATGATTGACTATTGGCGACACCCACCATCGTTTGGAGCCATCACTAGCCACTATTCAACATTGGTTATAGACACTATAGTGACTGGGCATTGATAGCCACTGGTTATAGCCAACATTAGCCATCATTTCTCATTGGTTACAGCCACCCTTGGCCTCCTTCTTTGGTTCATGAAGCTGCTGGTATGTTTCTGCATTCCTGGTGCTTTTCCCGCAGACAAGCCCTTCTGCCCCACAAGATCGAAGGGAGGACCCACCGGATGCAACCGACCTGGGGGTTGTCGCCGTAGCTGTTGTCAATCGTGGTTGATAATGGTGAATGATGCTTATCCGTATCTATATATATATATATACACATAGCTCGATTACGAATGGTTGAGTATAGCAAAGGATATCAAGCAACAGCGGTGGTGGATGATGGTTCGATCTAGTTCGTACTTGTTAATTAAGAAAAAACCTACAACAAGACACAACACTACTCAGGGGCAGGGGATATTGGCTATGGATGTGCCATTGTTGCTTTGGGTGCTTGTGTTTTTTGTTGGTCTTGTTACGCACAAAGAAGTCTTGTCATGACAAGGAGGATCATAGATACATCCAGCAGAATGCAAAGTTTACATGTCTATGTTCTCTACCTTCATGTTTTTGCATTATCGTATGATTTGTTTAAGACAATAGTATTGCATCTAGCTATATGCTGTACAGTTCGTGTAGTGTAGTGTTTTGATTGCCGTACTTCTGAGAGATACTTAGAGCCAGTAGTTCGCTTGCGTACAAAATGTTGGATGCTTTCCTCTGAAGCGGACATTGACAAATAGATGCGCAAACATGCAACTGAATACTTGATCATTCGAATTCTGATTTTGAAGGTTTATCATCCAATGAGTAAGTGATTGAGTAGCTATATCACCCAGGATTATACACAACTAACCACACTTGGCACCTTGATCAACCACTCTGGTGAAGTCCTGATTGGACAGGATTGGAACCAGCAGGTGATGTTCTGTATCTATCTCCCGAAATGGTGGGTTTTCGTTTGAGATCATCTTCTGTTCGATTCAATGGTTTGGGAATTTCCCAGTTGGGGCCCTGATGGTCCCCAATGGCAGCCGCTGCATGATCTATCCAGACTCTGAAAATTGTAGCGACTAGATGTAGCAGTTTGCTTACCTTTGAAAGACTGTCTGGAAAGGAGCAAGATATAAGATGAGCAAGATGGTCAATCATGTGTGGGTTTGTTTATGTGATAGACTCTGATAGACCCTGTTTGGATGAGTTTCCAGTAACATTCCAATGTTCCGATGCTGTTGTTGTTTCATTACTTAATTCCTTTCCAATCATTTGTCACAAATAATGAACTGGCCAAACTGTATTTATCGTTGACAGAGGCAGTGATAATGATTGAACAACCATTCAATCAGCAACTAATTGGCAATTATTAACAATCATTTACCATAATGATTATATTAGACCATTATTGACCATCCATCATCGAGGCAGTATTAATCTTGATGGAGTGCCAGCACCTATGTTTAATTAATCGTGATCGTTTAATGTTATTATTTATATAACCATTATGCATCGTGAATAACCATGATGAACCACCATTGAGCCATTATTCACCATGTTTGGCACATATGTCAACCATCCATGAACTTCATCAAACTGTTCAAACTCGCACGGAGGACCCCGTTCCCATTCGACGGTCGCGGGACAGTCGCACGTCCGACGACAAAGCATCGGAGGAAGCGGGAGCAGTGTAGTGCACCTCGTTGTTCAGTGGTTAGTGAGTTGCTATAGTGGCAGTTGACCTATTAGCTACAGGAGGTGATAGCACTGGTGGATCAATAGTTGCTATTGTAATTCAATAGTAACTACTGCAGTACTATGAACAAACGATTTGCATATAGTAGTAGATGAATTATTGAAAATGTTTGAACTCGTAACATCCCATCCCAATATCTAAGTATTAGCCAGTGCTACATTTCGCATATAAACCATCCATCTGTTAACAAGGGTTGATTCTTTGTGATAGTAAGAGTGCAATCAACCATAGCTATACTACATAATTATGAATGATATATCCATGATTGCTTGGAGTGCCAAAATCGTAACTTTTGTCTTGGGGAAGTTAGGTCGGGGGCATAGCCCCAACCCTGGACAAGCATCAGCCCCGTTTAGATCATGGTCTTGATGTTTCCTCATTGACGGTCTACTAATCCTGTTGTGTTCACCGCAAATGGAAGGGAACTTCCGCGTCTTCCTCCGCTGGGGAAGCTGTAGGACATTCGAGAAGCAGCTGCAGCCAAAGAGGAAGCGGAAGCTGTGGAATGCTGTTCGCTGGCGATGGCCAGCATGGTGGTCACGCCACCAAGAGTTACGCCCAAAGTAACTGTATCATTTGTAGCCCAATTCATGCTGTGGTTGCCGTTGTCCCCGTCGTTGTGGTTGTGATTGTCAATCTTGTCTTCTCTGTGTTTTTTGTTTTTCTTGTTTTGTGGTTGTCATTTTGTTTATAGTTGTCATAGTCATTGTCATTGTTGTTGTTCATTGCTCTTGTCTTGTGGTTGTCGTTGCTTCTGCAGCACAGCACTTTCCATTGTGTCTTGACTGTGTCTTTGCTTGAAATCTTGCAGTTAGTAGCATCTAGGCATTCAAGCGTTGAAGTCTTGGTTTTAGCTCTTTTTTCGTTTGACGCGTGCCTGCAACTCAGCAATCTCAATCGCTTTTGTCTTAGATTGCTGTAGAAAAATCGTTAGAGGCTGACCCGCTCCGGGTACCATGGCCCGTACTGTCGGCAACTCAGTAGTACAGTGTACAATGTCCGTTTTCAAATGTACTAGTCTTCTCAAATGCTGTATGGTGGCGAATTCCCTGGATGCGTTTGCCAAGCCAGGATCTTAGAAGCTAAGCGCGTCTAGGATAACGTGATGCACGTGCTCGGCGTTAATTGAGGAGTGCTGCGGAGAAGGGCCTCTCGGAGAAGACCCCTCCTACAGGGGCGACAACCTGGTCCTGCTATGTGATTGGCTCAATCGAAGCTCTTGCGCCCTAAAAAGATTTTTGTTTCACTTGGAAGGCATTAGATGCGCCATGCGGCGCGATTTTGCAGTGGCCTTCGAAGAGTGCGAGCGTTCTTATGGGGGAATCAAGGATCTGCCATGGGCAGGAACCAAAGGAACCAAAGCAACTGACGGAACGCCCTTCGTCCGCGGATGTACCGCAGGAACCAAAGGCCATGAAGACGGATTCGCGGGGCATTTGTGAATGTTGTGGATGTTGCTGTGAGGAATCTTTGGCAAGTGTTCTCACCAGATCTGAGCATTGTGGGGTCTAGTTTGCGGCAGGAAGCAAAGGAAGAGAAGACGGGTTCGCAGGACATTGGTGCATGCGAGCGTTCTTATGAAAAGGTCTTTGGTGTTTTTTCCTCACCAGATCAGAGCATTGTGGGGGTTGTTGCAGGAAGCAAACGATGCCAAGGACTTTGTGCAGGCGAGTTGTGAATCCCGCGAATGTTGTTATGTGGTGATTGTTGTCAGTGTGCATCGTTGTGGGAGGGTTCCAAAGATGGTGCGGCGCCCTACTGGACCGCAGCTTGGACCAGAGACCCTGACTCTGGCGCCGGCTGGGTTCGGCCATGCAGGGGCTGGGTGGTCCTAATGCTTTTGAGCCATGCAGATTGCACGCTTCTGTGCGTGCGCAGGCTGTGGTGGCAAATTCTTTTGGAGAACACAGAAACGCATCAATGGTTGCAATGCCGGGGCCTTGGTAGAGTTTTTAAATGCTAGAGTTTTCAAATCGGAAGCTTGAATGTGAGGAATCAAGCATGACATCAAGCAGCAGCAGCAGCAGTGGGTGGCATCAACAGGCCTCCGACGGGGTCGGAATATAAAACATTTGATGTTCAATCGATATCATCGAAACCAACGGTTTTGAGATGTGTGAGTCATCGCTAGATCCTTCGGATGTGAGAAGTTTATTCCATTGGTAGTTGTTCACCTTTAATCAGTTGCAATTTCATGTCAGGTTCTGACATCCTTGCATTCTTGCATGGAGGAAATGCAGCCTCGCTTCTCAGGGTGTTCGTTGTTGTCGATGTTGTTGTTTTTGTCGGCGGACGAAAAACCGAACGTGTAGTTATGCTCATTTTCCTGCTACGTGGTAGATGGGTTGGGGTGGGGGTGGGGCGGGGTTGGGGTGAGGGGTGGGGTGGTATGTTCACGTTTATTTGCATCCGTTCGTGAAGTTGATGCTACGACTTGCAATGGCTTCATGAAGTTGACTTGATGCTACGGCTTGCAATGGCTTCATGAAGTTGATGCTACGTGGTAGATGGGGTGCTGTGGGGTGGTATTTTCACGTTCACTTGCATTGTCGTATGAGTTGTCGTATACCTACAACCAGAGCAGGTATTCGTCTTTGGAACCACATGGATGAATACTAGGAATATCCACTATCCAGCATCATTTCGTTCTTAGAACCCATCCCTAAGCTTTTTGTGTCCACGTCCTATGTCCCGTTCTCCAGGCACGCGCCTCAGATGATTGGGACTTGGCGTGGAGCAGTGCCGTGTGTCCGTGAGTGGTCGGTGGCGCATGGATTGTGAGCAACTCTGGTGCTTACAAGAAGTTGAGATGAATTTTTGTTTTTAAGAGACTATACACGCAGACACCAGGGATGCGCAGAGTTCGGTGGCAAGGCGGCTCAAATGAGGCGCTTCTCAGATGTTGAACATCTTTCCATATGTTTTGTTTTTTTACTACGTGTAGCTCGCCATGTGATCCCACCAGACCCAGACCTGTCTGGGGTATGGTCGTGTGAGTTGCTGTACTTAAATGAGCTGTTGCATGTGTATTTGGGTGCGCGAACAGATGCTGCTGTGGCAATGGTTTGTGATGTGGTTCTACGTCTACGTGCTGACTGGTGGCGGCGTAGATTCTTGGCCTTGCGTTTGCATCATGGCATGTTGCGCAGCCGATGGAGATTGACGTGGGATATTATTTTCCATGTGCGGCGAGATGTCCCGCCCGCTGTCACGGCTTGTGTTTGCACTCTGGCTCGTTTGCCGGAGCCCAGACTCATGGCTGCTCCGTCATGGTACAGGATTCCTTTTTTAGATGCCAAGACTGCGAAAAATATTGGGACGCACGCGTTTTCAGTTTCCTGACAGTACCGCCTACCGCTCCTTGTGGTTTGGCGATGTCTGGACTGGAGTTGTTCTTTGAGCAGTCTCCCCTTCTTTCCGTGATTTTTTTGTCGGATCCTGGGTTGTTCTGCTTCTGCTTCGCCTGGAGGAGATCTGGTTTTTTCAAGTGAAATTTATAGACAGTTTGAACAACCATAGCCATACACATCGAAAAAAGCACCGCGTGTGTTGTAGGGCCACTGCAGTCTCTGTACCACACCCTGCTGAAGCACGAGGAAACCTGCGCTTTGCATTTTCAAGATACTTACTTCGTGAGAGGCAAAATTACTTTGAGCTTCAATCACATGATGTCGTAGTCAGTCTTGGTTAAACACATGTCTGACTCCCAACCTTTTTTTCTAGAACACTGGTGAACAGGTGATGTGGAAGCAGACGGCGCACCTCTTCGTTCAAAAGCTGTGGGCACGGCTACTTGGTACTACCAGCTCTATGGGATGGTCCAACGCTCTTTGGTGAAGGGTCAACGCATCTTCGTGCTATGGTGCTTGGATGGGCGCGCAGCTCCAATCATGGCAAGGCGCTTCCTGAGTCGTATGCAAAAATCCAACGGAGTGGAGCTATGGCCAGGTTCCAAACTATGTTTGGTGGACAAAAAACACTTCCGTTAACAGATGGTGCTCCATGTTACCCAAGAATTGCTGTTGACTGTCGTGTCGACCATCGGTTTGTGAATCACTCCAAAGGCGATTTTGCCCGCATAGACCGAGTCAGAGGACGCAGAGTTGCTGTGAACACCGGTCTAATAGATGCTTGTTGGAAATCTTTGAAGAAACGTGTGCCTGCTGCCCTGACAACAACAAGTCCTCTGCTGACGAAGTATGCTCCGTCATGGCAATGGCGGTACTGTAACATGTACAAAGGTTTGCTGAAAGCAACTGCCATGACATTTAAGAACGTGTGCAAAAAATGAATGGCTGGCGCACAGAAGGACAAAAAAGAAGCACTTTGCGGGCCATCGTTTTTCCAACGAAACGCGACAAAACGGCTGTTTCGTGCAGGCGAAAACACCAAAAAAACAAACACAGTGGGAGAACGGCCAAAAACGCATCTTAAATGACGATGTTGAGCCTCAAGACCTGCACGAAACGCACATTTGGTATCTTGTGGAGACATGTGTGATGTGCTACCGCCACGCGCGGTTTTTCGTTCCGTAAAGTTGTTTTTCTTGTCGATCTGATTGCCCTATTTTCTTTGCTGCCCCTGTTGTTGTCTGAGTGGTTTCGTTTGTGGTGTCGACGTTGCCGTGTTTGCTCCTCTTGGTCGTGGACCTTGCTGTTGCTGCTGTTTCTTGCTAGTGTTATTCTTGTTACCGTTGTCACTACCGTCTCTTGTGATTATTAATGCCATCGTCCTTGTCGACGTTTTTTTTTGTGATTTTTATGGCTGTTATTGTTGTCGTCGTTGATAGTTGTTGTTTGGGGTTTCATTAAAGGGCAGTGTTGCCGGATGGCATGCCGGAGGGGTTGTTGCCGGACATGGAGAGGTGGATCAACAAAGTGTCCTTTCATGGGTAAACACTGGCCCAGTGAGATATGGCGCTGCTCCCCGGTCAAACTGGATAGCTTATCATCCAATGATGTTTAGGCAGTAGCCTCCTCAACAAGCATTTCTCATCAACCATGATCCAGCTTGGGCCATTGAAACTGAAACCATTGCACAAATCTCTTGAGCAGTGTCAGACAGATATTCACAAACATTTATTATCGTTCCTTTTGATGAAGATGATTGAAGATGGTTTACCATCATCAAATGATTGAACATCCTTAGCCAGCTTATTCCCAGGCCGCTGGCAATGACTCGATCCATGTCAGGAGCCTTCGGCGCCCAAAGTGGAGCCTCCGAAGAAAGAGGCTGGGCCGCCCATTCATCGTTGGAAATGCCATGCTAGTGGTTTTGCTACAATGATGGAATAGAACTTGTTCTTCGATACTCGTGTCGGAAGCAGAAAAACCAAGGGGGGTCAAGATGGTAGAACCATGGTTCATACGAAGATGGAACTCAACGATTCAATACAATTCCTGTAGTTAGTTCTCCACTTGGGGTTTCCAGGTGTTCATTTCCAAAAATGAGAACTGGGGTGTTCCCAAAATACGCTTCTGAACATATGTATCAATGACTTCAATAATTAAATCAATAATGTATGCTGAATCGCTTAATCAACAAGTCTGCGTGCTGAATTTACATGTTTGTAGCAAGCAATCAACACGGAGTAATACGGTGTTGAATCATGATGGTCATTGACAATGACCAATTGCTGCATCGATTTAAATCAACATGTGGTGCTGCGAGTTGCCACTAGTAGAATGTTTATCCGTCAAACCATAGTTCGGTACCCATATGCTAGTGTGCATAGCGCAGGGCGCCCATGCCATGGTCGGTATTGCCTTAATGCTGATGACGCAGAAACCGAAGACTTGAATTTCCCATTAAACCGGCCACTGTACGGGTTAAGAGGTTTCATAATCACCAATCATGTGGAATATATGGTTGCTGATCGGCTAGTGTTTGTTGATTATTGAAACCTTTACCCGATGATTGATGATTCATGATGGTTCATGATGATCATCCTTTTTTCTGATCGCCAATGATGGTTGACAACCATAAACGTTGACTCATCATTGTTTGCGATCATGAATTTTGGCTGATGATCATCAGATAGTGATGGCATGTCATGGTATGTGATGGTGCTTGTTGCCGGCTCCTGCATCAATGCTTGGATCACTCCCTGGACGGTGATCCCAGGTGGCCACTGAACCGCCAGCGGCGGCACCATCGTTGTCACAGGTGGTTGCCCCAGCTGGTTGCCAGGTGAACGATGCCTTGGCATGGAACAAAAACAACCCTATTCCCCGTTGTTGCGGACATTGATTTTGATTGGTCTGTGGTGAATGTGTTTAAAAGTGATATAGTAAGTGGTTGATATTGGTGGATTCGTTGGATCAATACTGTAACTTAGCCACCAGCCACGGTCGGTTGATCGTCACGGTGGGTGAACCATGGTGAAGCTGCTTGATGATGAGATGATCAGAATCATTTCTGCGCGCCGGTTGGAGGCCATTCATGAGTAAGAGCGCTCACGATCACTCGCGTACTCAATCAACCACTGAATATGTAAGTGACCCTGATCAGCAGAACTTTGAACAATGACAGAGTCAACAAAAAACACTGCATGACATCGGTGATCAAGAATTGGGTCGTAGAACCGCTAAATTCTTGTCTAAACGAAATCAATAATGAATCAGTTCATTCGACTGGTGCTTCGTTCAGCACTCAGCTCATGTACCAGTGCCAATCATCCGAAGTAAGGCCAGCTGTGGTGTTTTGGGTGTTCTGCTACCTGGTCATACCTGGTCTGACCCAACCCGCCAGCATTATCAGTTGCATACGCTCCAAACATGTATCACTCTGAGACATAGACCTTTGCAGTATGATATGATTGTATATTGTTGGTCAAGCAACCCTGCAGCAATTTTGTTTGGTCGTTGGGCCACTAGTTAGTTCACCCCGTTATTTTTCGATTACACACACCTGTGAATGATCGCGGTTGATTTATCGATATAGTAAGTATCGACGTAGCTATGGACAAGGCCACATAGTTGTATATCCATGTACTGTATATTCCGGTGGTTCTTGGTTCTTATAGCCGAACGTTGATACCAACGTGTTGACCATTCTGAAACATTAAGAGCGGTAGATCATGGTAGATCCATTGTCATTTATGACCATTGATAATCATGAAGAACCATTATTAATGATCATTATGAACGCTGCTCGCTCATAACTTTTCCGTTGGCCAAACAGGAGAAACAAAAACCGGTCCTCAGGTGCAAGTGAATGGCTGGATCCCCAAGCGCTGATCGACCACTAGCAATTTGTGGATCATTGTGTTTGAACACAATCAGAAATGATTTTGAACCACTAATTATATACAATTAACTATAATGGCTCAATTATGCTTTACCATTATGAACCACTAATGCTTTACCATTGTGAACCACCAATTGTATCTTATTATGATCCAATCAGAATGGTTACTATAATGGTTCAATTAGTGGCAATAATAGGTACCGTATGACCCACTAATATGTGGTAACTATCAACCTCTAACCGTTTAGCATCACTATGAATGATTTGTGGATTACTAGCTGATGTTTACCGTTATGAACCACTAATAACCATTGTAATGGTTCCATTAGCGGCAAATCTTGGAACCACCAATGAACCACTGGTGAGTCGCCACGAACCATGATGAATCATCATGATCAACCATCTGTATCAAGCATCATGATCAAACATCTCCATCAAGCATCATGACCAACCCTTCCGATCAACCATCACTACCCATCAAGGTATCTCTGTGAATCTCCCAGATGCTTTGGATCCCTATCTTCGCGAACCGAAACGTGCAGGCAGATCCCAGTAACAGCGAGCCATGAGAGGCGGACCCTTGGAAAGGAGCCATGAGATGTACACAGCAGTGGTTTCCTATCAGTGATTTCAGTAGGTGTATATCAGTTTGGGTTTTAATGTAGTTGATTCTTTCATTATTCAGCCATGACTATTAAACTTGGTACTTATGATGATCTCTGATTGTCATTGCTAAATTGGTACTTTTATCACGCGCCATGATATGATTGTTACTGTTGTCAACACTGATTGATCACGGACTTGGTGCCTGCCACACGCACTACTGGCACCTCGGGGCCTGCACACCCTTGGTGTTCCTGGCTACGCATTGCCACCCTGGAGGATGAATCGTTTTGTTGATGACTCCAACAATGGAGGGATACATCGCCATGGCTATCCATCAACAACGAAGAACACATAACCATTCTTGATCTATACGTAATATAATAGTAAACCCTTGAAGATGTATTGTAACTACTTTACCACGGGGAATTAAGATACACAGACATAACAACCCAGACATAAGCATTGTTCACGACAGAACCATGGATAACTGGCTTCATCATTTGCTTAATGTGCCATTGGCTAACCAGCTAAATTGGCTTGTGGTGGGACTGCCAGGTTTTTTGGGGCCATCGTGTGCACTGCAATCAACTGAACTTCTTGGCACGCGCCGTGCCAGGTCATGTTCAGCAACGTTGACCAACGCAGGATGTTTTCAGAACTTCTGTATCGATAGACCTGCCTGCTATGGTGAGTAGATGTGAGTAGTGAAGAAGTGTGGGTGACAACAGCCAACAAGCATAGCTGACTGGTGGTTTCGGTTACAAAAAGAATCGAGTGGACTGTTTGGGTACGCTGAACCTTGACCAGTGATGGTATGATCCAATTAGTTAGCGATGATTTCCATGACCAGGCGACTCTGTTTCATGGGAATCAGTGACTGAAGACTTGCAATGACCATGGCCAGAGCTGATTTTCACAAGAATGTCACGCCATCAAGGGGGGTTCATAGCCAGATGCAATTGAGATGTACCAACAACAACATTGATCACTATCCACTGTTTCCATTCTCTTCTCGTGCGCTTTGTCACTGTGGTGCCTTATGATTCCAGACTCAAGACTGCTTGGAGAGAGGCTTCTATCAAGTACAAATCCGGTTTAAGAAGCAGCTGCCTTTGGTTTGCTGGTGATTAAAGCATGGTATGGTTGAAGTTTGACCAACCAATGCATACTCAGTAGTGGTACAAGTACCGGATCACCACTCCAAATCGAATTGACCGATAGGAGAACCAAGTCAGCCATCAAACATTGAACCTGTTCAATCTGTTTGGCTTTCTGTGCAATTTCAAGGCGGGGCTTGCAAAATATCACGTCGATCGAACCGATGACGACATTTGCTTGGCTAGACTTTCGACAGCGGAGCCCACTGGAACTTCATTTTGTTCTCGCAAGTAAGAATTACACTTCCATGAACTTCAGGTGACTTTGGTGTCAATTGCATTCAACTGCCTTGTCTATGTTATGTAGTCTTTTGAAGTCATTTCAGATCTCCAAGATGTTGCACTGAAGACAACCTCTCTTGCTATCCTTGCTCCTTAGCACTTGGACCTTACTTGTCTTCTGACAGCTCGCAGTCGAATTGCCAAGTGGCGAAGTCATCCTCCAGGGGTTTTGTCAAAGACACATCCCCTTGTTGTTGAACTGTTGCCGCATGGCGTCCAAAAATCGCTGGGTGGCGGGTCTGGGAGTCTGGGAACATGACCCAGGCTGATACAAGCGCTTTTCAACAGTGGCTCCTGGTGGACATCCTAACATTTGAGCCAAGTGCGGTCGGCTTCTGGCCAATAGTGATGATGCCACTTCAAGCGTTACTCAGGATGGGTCACTATGGAAATCTATGGAATCTCCCCAAAAGAAATTGGATGAAATTGGTTTGCTATGCAGTCGAATGGTGCTGTCAAATTTACTCGACAACTGAGAGCAGTGCCTCCTTTCCCTGCGCCAATCGGAACGATTGCTTCAACGGATCGGCAAGTGTCCAGCTGGAACGGCCGCAGGGTATCACAACAGCGTTGGCCCAATACACCAATCATGAGATAATTAAAGGTGATGAGTCGTTTATAAACACTTACTTGATTTATCATTCTGCAAGTTCAGCAG
>VSDK01014552.1:410857-476130 GCA_009767595.1 Symbiodinium kawagutii | reverse complement strand
CAGCAGGTATTGATAGACATGACATGACATGATCATGTATGAATCAAGTAATAATTCATTACCCACTTGTATGAATCGGTCAAGGAGTCACAGCATTGAGGGCTAAGAAAGACTCTGTTCACCTTGGGCTAGTGTCAACTACTTCTGGTGATGGGAGTATCTAAAGCCAACATCAACCAACTACCATTTCAGATAGTTTTATGGGGATGAAATTAACAACCCGGAAATGATTTTCCCACTTGTTGGTCGTAAGTAGTAATAACCCAATCCTTACAACTCGCTTTAGATCAGGGCAAGTTGCCTTGCAGCGCCGCAATGCTTTCTTGCCATGAGTCTGGCGAATCCCAGTGGGCAGGGGCCCCAGAGTGAATCGCAGAATGTCCATGCCATAGCTACGTACAACTAACCATTTACAGTAAATTTAGGGCGCTAAGAAGCAAGGGACAATGAATATGCCAGATCCCTATTACATTGGGAGCTAAGGGGCCCATATGGATGTCTCTCAAATTGGCTGATCCCTAAAATCACGCATTGACCATCTAAAAGAAACTATTTGGGGATGATTTGGGGCTCCGCTATTTCGAGAAATAACCCCTGAAACCATTGGTTGGAAATGGAATTCTATAGACGCATCCTGCGTTGAGGCTGCCACGGGCCGTGAGCGATCAAAGATTCTCGATAACATTGATGAGTTCAAGGCTATGGTAACAATCATAGTCATATTATGATTGGCATCGAGAAATTATTAGTCATGAGTTATGATACTGAAACACTCACTGAATGATATTAGTTATGTTAGAGTATCATCAATCGCAACACCAATGAGACGGACAACGCATGAATATATCATCCCTTTTCATGGTAACATAGCTTTATTGGCCATGATCATGACCACAATGGTCGCATCACTGCTAGCCTTTGTGATGATTGGTACCCATTCATTTGCCATTTTGCATATCATCATGCACCATTTCAAATATGCGTGATAGTAATGTTGATCGCTACTCATCCTGGGTTATGTTCGCAGTATCATTCTTACTTGTCCGTTAATGTTGCAAGATGATTTCAATTGGTTATGCCAAGCAATTTTCGTGATTGCCATCATCATCATCATCAACCCATTTGTGTCAGTGATCACCCATGAACTTGATGACAGTCGGAAGCAAAACTATTGCTGTATCAACTCATCATACATCCCACGATCATTACTACATCAATTGACAATCATTTCTATCGTTCTTCATACGACTGTTGATATCAATCCAGACGGTTCTGGTAGCAGCCACAATACGTGCTCGTGGAATATCATTCATGATCATATGACCAATGATTCAGAAGAGATGGGACATGTCGTTTGATATGTCGGAGCTTGTAGATAATGAATAAAACCCTTGATACGTAGAGGATGGCAGCAGACTGATGATAGAGAATAGACATTTGGTGATGAATTCACAATAGGGACAAACATATGATGGATTAGATTGGTGGTGCCGACCTGCCTTTGGCTGGTGGACATGAATTGACATGGAGGTACCCATAAGATTGATGGCTTCCTTGCCAGAGGGGTTCGTTTCACGCGGGTGATTTGAGGGTACCCAGCCTTTTCTGGAAGCATATCATGGATGATTTGTGCTTATTGGTTGCCATCACATCGCAGTCACTGTCATCAACTATAGTTGATGATCATGATACACAAATTCTTCACCATTTTCAACCATTCTTGACCATACTCACTGGTTGGTCAATCAGTACAAGCAATGTTTAGGCCATGTCTATGCCAGCAGAATCATCTCTATGATTAACACGAAGCATCGCTATGATCAAGCATTTTGAATCATGCTTCTTCAGCACCATTTAATACATTGACCATGATTGACCATGATTGACCGTGATGAGCCACAGTCATTTGTGCTTTATATCACTTTAGATTCCTTACTGGCTTGTTTAGCCCCTTGTATGTAACGATGAGCCAGTGATAGTCATTAGTAATCATTAGTAGCCGTTGGTAGCCATTAGAATTATTAGTAGTCATGACTATCAATGGCTACTAATACTCATAGTAGCTATCGTTGCCGCATCAACTAACCGCGACAATGACTACCATTAGTAGCCATTGATAGTCATGACTATCAACCACATATCTAATGGCTACCAATACTCAATCAACCATAGTATGTCTCTTATCCGAATGATTTGTGCTCTAATTGGACAATATAGTAGCTGTTCGTACTCATTACATGGTAGTTAAGCTTAGCCATTGGTAGCCACATGTATGGTGTTTTCTCAAAATAGGGGACCCCCAAAATGCTTGGTCTAAGACTATAAATGATTCATAAACTGGATGATTTGGGGGTACCCCTATTTTGAGAAACACCCATATCAACCACATGTATTAACCACACCACAGCCTGCAAGTTGACTTCACCGCTCTGTGTGAGGTGCAGTGTGGAGGAGATGCGCCTCGTGCAGGTGCTTGGTGATACCAAGACAACACGAGAGCCGCAGAGCCACGGACATATATAATCAGCACATGTGTTTATAGATACATGTAGAGTAATATATATATATGTATTTATATATTTTTTCATATATGTTCAATACACAGACAGTATGCAAAAATATGGTAAGATATATATATGTACAGTATGTAGAGTAGATATACCGTATATCAAGATTTACAGAGACATAGGGGATGGGTTATGATGGGTCGTATAACCACCCAAGAAATGCATAGCCTTGCAAGCTACCTTTTTTGCAACCATGATTGAATGATTGAACGTTCTCGGCCATCATAAACCTTCCCTCACACAGTATAACCATTACAGCCAACCAACCATGACACGACACACGAGCTACCAGATATTTTGTGGCGATCGGCATCGTCAGTTTCGTGAAAATGGTCACGACCAAGATCAATGATCAAACATATTATACAATGGTGAATCATTATCAACCACCACCATGAGCCATCCATCAACCACCAGTACAGGATGATTGGCTGGTAACCATCGCCGTTGCCAGACATAAACACCATCGTTGGTCATCAAAGAATCCTGAATGCATCTTGCCTTTTGGTTATATTGGGTGTTTTTTCAAAATAGCGGTACCCTGAATCAGTCTATTAAACATTCATATCTTGATAAACCATCCAGAGCTTTGGGGTCCTATATATCTCTATTTACATATATATATATATTTACATATACCTTTGTATATATATATACATATGAATTTAAATGTATATACAAAGAAGTTACCATGCAGTATCCTTCAATGTATTTCAAGATCCTTCACCATCACTGGCCATCCATGGATCCTCGGCAGCTGGGCTGGAGACTCCACAGTGGCGATTTTCTTCGGAAAACCCGTATCTTTCCAGCTGTCTCTGTAGCTGATTAGCAGATGGCGAGTTGGGTCAAGGCCTTAACCAACCAATTTAATGAGGGATAGTAACCAACAATTTCATAGGGAAAACAATGGTTAATAGTCGGGGAACCAGGGGGTTTAAGGGTTTTGACCCATAGCCAGATACGAACCATTATCAATCATCGACCATCAACTACCCATCCAATCAATCATCGAACTAGGCAACCATTGCTAAGCTGATTCACCATCTAACATTGAAACATAAACCATGAAATCAACTGTCAAATCAACTAATCAGCCATCCAATCAACCATCATCAAGCATCAAATTCATCCAATCACCCATCAACTGGCCATTAGTAAACCAACTATGTAGCTCACTAGTTGCGCCCACCAGCCGGGCCAGGCCCTCCGTCTAAAACTTCGTCGCTTGCAGCTGGAACTGGGCGAGGTGCGGGTAGCCGCGGTGCGAGCACCCGCGGTGGCGGGTCACGGGTGACGTCGTTGAGTCACTGGGAGTGGATGTAGTGGCAGTGGTTGGTGTGGTGGTTGGTGGATGGTGATGGATGGTGGATAGTAGTGGTGGATGGTTGGTCCAAGTGGTGGTAAATGATGTTTCACTGGGTATGTTTTGATGATGGTTGATTTATGGTGGAATACAGGTGGTTGATTCATGGTTTTGATGGCGAATTGGAGAGTGATGATATGATGGTTGATGGTTGATGGTGGTTGATTTATGGTTGAAGGTGGTTGGTTGATGGTTTTGATAGTGCTGAATTGAACAATTAGCCGGCAGGCACAGCCCTACAAGATTGGAGCAGGCAAAGTCAAAAAATAACTGGAATCTAATCAATAGTGATTAATTGATTGTTGATGAACGTGAATTGATTGATGGAGAGCATTGAAACTTGAGTCCCAAACAACTAGGTGGAACATGGGGTACTAAACACAGAGCTATGTGAAGTTCTTGCAACGAAGCTTTGGTGCCGACTTTTTTGGAGAGCATTTATTTCATTCCTTTGGTTCAGAGCGGGAAGTTATGGGGAAGTGCGTGGGAGCTCAGCCAATGTAACTTGCCACCAGTAACTGACAATGTTTGTTGCAGATCTTACAACCAATCCAGGGAATGTTGATAGATTTCTGTTGAACATGGAAGTGGTTCACCATGAATGATACCACACGACGGTCGAATCGATCGTTCCACATGGTTCCACTATGCAAGGTAATTCGTCAGATTGAACTTCCAGGCAATGTATCTCTGCTGGGGGTGTCATGCGTTGTTGACTTTCCACCATGACAACTCACTGGCGTCACTGTGCACAACCACCATGTGCGCAACCACCATGTGCACCACCACCAAGCATCATGAAAGGCTTGTCATTGAGCAACTTAATGCCCGCAAAAATCACCACAACTCACTTCAAGCCTCAGCCTCTGCCATTGGTGAAAACTCTATGAACCAAAATTCTGGGTGTTTCTCAAAATAGGGAACCCCCAGAAATGGTTGGTCTATGACTATAGATGGTTAAGAACGGATGACTTTTGGGGTCCCCAATTATCAGAAACCACCATTATGAACAATCACCCGCTATTACCCAACGATTCACCGGCACCCCTCATGAATTCTCAGCCATCAACTATTCACCAATATTGTCAAATTGACCACTATAGAAGCCATCCATCAACCACCCATCAATCAACCACCCATGAAAATCATGAAAAATCATCAATCATTCAAACCTATCAAACAAACCCATCACATATAGGCACCAATTTGCCCGCCCCGGGATGAGAAAAAAAGGCGCGCGAGTTTCAAGTTTGCGCCGAGCGCCGGGCGGAGGCTCGGGATGGCGGGACCTCAGGATGCCCTGATCATCCAATGGTGGTACAGTGGTGCTGAAGATTTGGTTCATGGTGATGTTTTTGATGATGTTTTTTTGGTGGCATGAAACTCGTAGCAAAATAGAGTTCGATCATGATAAATCTACTTAAGTGAGTTCAATCATGATAAATCTACTTCACCACCATCGTTTTGTTGGCGTTCTCCACCAATTGCTGACCCACTTCGCAGCTCTTGGGCATCCCCCAGGGCTGCAGCGCTGGCTCCCCCCAGAACTCCTGGGTCGTGCTGGAGCCGCTCCACCGATGGTTGACGGGTACCAATGATTATGAACCATCATGGTATCCAAATGGTATCCATTATGCGGTAGCGAAAGGTAGTTACATAATCATGATAGTTTACAATCATGGTATTACACAACTGATGATTGAAATTGAAGTACATAGTATTCACAGCAGGATATACCAACAGTTGTGTGATTGGTTTGAATGTTCATCATGCTTGCGACACCACATCCACTTTGACCCCTGCAATGGTACCAAAAAAGTTCAACGCCAAGAACCTCACTGATTCCCCTCAGGGCTTGCTGGCTCGCCAGTGAACAATGCTGGTCGCTGAGCCGGTGGTCACTAGGGGTATCGACATGTATCGACGATATGAGATATGAAAAGTTTTGGTAGGTTGATTGCATCGAATTTCACATTATTAGACGATGTCATTGGTCATCTTTGGCATGCTATCAGTGTCAGAATGCAAGTTTTGGAAGGACTCAGGAGTCATCACGTCAATGGATATGGCAGTGGGTCAAAACCCTTAGTCCCCCTGGTTCCCCTATGGTTAACCATTGCCTTACCTATGAAATTGTTGGTGAACTTATCCGTCCGTTAACTGCTTGAACCAGCTCGCCATATAGTTGGTATATCCCCTAGTATTGTTGCTTGTTATCCCCTACGATTATCCATTAACCAGCTAGGCTTCACCATTGTTGTTGCTTGCTTAAGTCCTTGACCCATCGCCATATATCATGGTTGTTTCACCATTATTGTTGGTGATTATCCCCTACTGATCCCTATTATATACGTTATATAGTTGGTTGGTGAACTGCTTGACCCAGCTCGCCATGTTGGCACCTCGGCTACAGGAGTATCATGTCCAAGGAGAAGCTCTCGAAGAGATGCGAAGGCGCTGGTGGTGGAACCCTCCCCGAGGCGGCTGCAGGTTGCATGGTCGGAAGTCAACAACTGCTTGGTGGCTTTTAACATGTTGGTTCTAAACAGGGGAAACCATGGGATTTTCTATGGGTAATAATTTTAATAATGGTTAATAATGGTTGATTAATGGTTAATAATGGTTAATAATGGTTAATGGTAGGGGATAATGACCAATAATAGTTAAACACCTACTGGTTGGTGGTTCTAGACATGGTTCAGAAGGCTTGATGATAAGGGTAATGATGAGTGGAACGTACAGAAATGGGTCAAGCACTTGGTCAAATGTGGTGAATTAATAGATGAGACCAACTATAGTGATCAAGCGGTTGGTGGTTTTAAACACTTTGGGTGGTCAAACTTGTGGTTAATAAGAGGGGATAATGACCAACAATGATGGTTAAACAACTACCTGGTTGGTGGTTTGCTTCACATTTGTTATTTTCACTAGTTACCATTATCAATTGGCTGGTTGACAAGCATATTTTTCATAGGGGTGGTTCAACCACCAAACGGACAAGAGTGGAACCCAAATTCAGCACCTAGCAATGCCTTGCACATTGCTCAATTGCAACACCATTTCAAAGCCTTTCTTGGATTCAAGTGACTGGTCCTTGCACTGATAGAGGAGGACGTAAATGCATGTTACTAAACGGTATTGTTGGAGTTGCGTGCGGTGTTGCAGGGGTCAAAAGGTGCCATCAGCCATGCAGAAGTGGTACTGTTGGTACCTATTCTGCCATCGTGTTTGCAAGTTTCCTGCAGTGCGCTCTGTGGCTGTCCTTTTGTCAACATTGTCATTTGCATTCTATGCAGTTTCCCAAATAGGGATGATATGTTTGTACTACCTAGATTACGTGTAATTACCGGTATCAAGAATGTGATCATTGCATTCAGATACGGACGGTTGTCCACGAAAGTCAATCTCTTCGCGCTTTCTAGGGGTCTAGGGGAAATCAACAGTTTTTGGCGTCCAAACTTTGCGCCCGCTGTTGCATGGAAATGATGGGAATACCAGTACCTTTTGGGAGGCCACACGACAGTTGACGCAGTGTTCACCGGCATTTACAGATATTGAATATGGTTATGAAGCCTCAGCATCATCAACCATCACTATAAGCAATGTTTGTTGACATGGTATGCCACAGTTATGAACCATCATATCAAACATCATTGGTTCATGAGTTTCTGGGCTTTTTGATTGGATTTTTGGGCTGCCAGCAGCAGCCCCAATTTAAACGTAAAACTATCAACTGAAACATCCGGTCATCAACAGTGGACTGCGATGTAACTGGATGCTGTTTGTGGAAGTTCCTCCGCTGGGAGGCCGAAACTAGTGACCAAACTAGACATTCTCCCGTCCTGTGTTTTGCCAGTTTGTTTCCACGACCTTTGATCATTTTCGCGTTGACTTGATCAACAACTAAGCGCACTCAACCAAGCATTACTGACCAACAACATGCTGAAATTCTTCATTGAACCTTATTTTTTGAGCAACCCCTATTGTGGTTGAACAAACTATGAAGCCCGCAGCCAACCATTACCAACCATCTAAATGAGCTCTGGAGCAGGTCATCAACAACTCACAGGCAACGACTTACTCATCAGATCTTGAGCATTCAGCAGGTCATCAATGATCATCAACCATCATCAACCCACACGAACCATCATCAACCATCATCAACCATCATGAACCATCAACCTGCCATCAAGTTGACATCATCAATCATCATGAACCCACACAAACCATCATCAACCATCATCAACCCACATCTTCATCAAACTTCAACCCACATCTTCATCAACTCATCAGATCCAGAAGTATCTTCACCGCGTGGCTGGCGCTGGCCCAGTGGCATCCAACCAGGTGCCATCAGCACGAAGCGCGACGTCTGGCGCGACAGCGCCACCTGGAGCTGCGTGCCGCAGCTGCCATGGGATGGCGATGTGCCGTTGTGACATGGCGAGCTGGGAATGAACCAACTTCCATGGATACCCAGCAATGGGTCAATATTGACCAACCAACTAATGGAGGATTTACCAACAATAATAGGGGAAAACAATGGTTACTGATGGGGAACCAGGGGTACAGGGTTTTGACCCAGTGCCACCCGTGGGGGATGGGAATCAACCAACTTTCATGGGAGATAATTTGGGACCAACAAATTGCTAATCAACTTTTAGGGGAGATGATTTGTGATCACCAACAAAGCTATAGGGAAAACAAGCTGCTCGATGATGAACCAGTGGTACAGGGTGAACTGACCCACAGCATTCCATAGCAATGTAGGAGAAATATTAGTGGGTCATATTATGTGGGTCAATGCTTTCGAACTTTTTTGGAGATTCCGCAGATGTGTAAGGCTGTTCACCTCGACAACTACCCAGGAAGAATCAAGCCATGATTGTTAACAGATGAAAATTGCTCAGGTTCCAACGTTGGTTACCAATTGGCGCCAATTTGGATGGTTAGCGATGGTTGGTTGTTTGCAAAATTTCGGCCACAATTCATATTTGTGATAATTCATTACTATTGTTACTATGTAAGTCGCCCACTTCACGACTGCATGATGTACATTCCAATGCTGGGTTTCACTCTTATGCCACCGCACTGGTTACTGTGTGTTGATATCCGCGTTTACTTCAATGGTCTGCCACCTGGCCCTGTTGGTGATATCGAGGGATAGGAAGTAGGAGACGCCTATCAAACCCTGGCCGATCTCGGGTATTGAGTTGGATCATTGTTGCTTACAGCTATCATTGCTGGTTATCATCGAGTCGCAGATGCGGTTCTTGCAGTATGTCATATCCCCAAGAAATTGGCTCATACACGCAAGGTGACAGAGTATGGTTGATGTATCCCCTAGCGGCCCTAGCTGCTACATAATGTGGATTGAAGCAGTTTGTTCAGCCTAACTTGTTCTACCCGTCCGTTACTGCCAAGAATGGCGTAGAATGGTTGGCCTATGGACCCTTATCCGCTGCTTGCGATCCATTCTAGTCACTCTTCATAGCCACATAGACAAGACAGAGTCCTGTTAACTTAGGTACAAGGGTATTAAAACTATTGTTAGCAGCCAAGATAGTGAGGGGAATATGAACTACTACTGATTAAACCTGTCAAACATTCATGAACTATTAAGCTGCACAGATTATTTGTCCTGTTGTCATTGGTTGCCCTGCTTCTCATCATTGACCGCTTACAACTTGGCTATACTGGTTAGTTAGATTGGCACATAGGCCAGAATCATCACCCGGGGTGATTGAAATTCGCACAGTGGATATTTGGTGCTGCGGGTCAATACCAGAAATAGATGAGCAAACTGGTCTTTGTTGAATTTGTTGAGATGTTCACCTACCCATTTGTTGGTTGCTTAACATTGACCCAGTTTCTGACATTCCTCAAGATTTCAACCGCTCAATTTGGGGAAATTTTGTCCCACCAATCATGTCGCATGTCAACACTATCCATGTTTGCACACTTTGCAAGATTCATCAAGACCTTCTCTCAACAATGTTATCAACTAAAACATCAATATCAATCAGTATCGATCAATGATTCAGGATAAACTTTAACATCAAACATCGTCAAATCATCAAACCCAAATATTTTAAACATCATTCAAACATCATTCAAACGTCATTCAAACATCATCAGCCATCATGAACCATCAACCATCAATCATCTAACATCAAGCTCAAACATCATTCAAACATCATCAGTCATCAACCATCATCAACCATCAACCATCAACCATCAACCGTCAACCATCAACCATCAACCAACCATCAATCATCAACCATCAACCAACCAACCAACCTGTGCAACCAACCAACCAACCAACCAACCAACCAAGCAACCAAGCAACCAAGCATGATACTCAAAGTGCCAATTTCGCAGAAGCTCAGTGGTTCCGGCCAGGTCATCAGGCGAGCCTCCGGGAACAGCTGCATGAGGCCGAGCTCGAGAGTTGTGCGGTGGTTTCGGGATGGTTAATGGTGGTTAATGGTGGTTAATGGTGGTTAATGGTGGTTGATGGTGGTTGATGGTGGTTTATATTGGTTGATATCTGATAGGGGTTGATATTGGTTGGTTATGATTTATTGATGTTGGTTTAATGATGGTGGTTTATGACGGTTGATATGCTGCTTAATAGTGGATAGTAGTGGCTCATGATGGTTAATTAAGTTGGTTGTGATCGATTGATGTTGGTTTGATGATGATTGATGGTGGCTTAAAAGTCGATGATGGTGAATGCTGGTGGTTTAATGAAGGTTCGGAAGTGATATATATATATATAATGATGGGTTAAATTCAACTATATTTTCAGCAATGGTGAATCAGAATGCGTATAGTGATGGTGATGGTTCACAATCATGATTAGAAATTATCATTTATGATGATATAATGGTAAATGATATTGATAATGATGATTTATTCTAGTGGTTAATAATCATGATCATAGTTCATTGTACAACTCATAATGAAGTAGAAAGATGGTAAATGAACATTTTTAACTAGATAATTCTTCGGTTCTCGGTGATGCTTATCCATGGTTGATACGAATGGTCGCAATAATGAGGAATGGCGAACAGTGGTGAATGGTGACTCATAGCAATTCTCAAACATGTTCGGTGATTTGTCTTTAAGGGTGGGTTGCTGATGATTAAAATGGTCAATGTTGGTTGATGATCAGATTCACCTGAGAACGGAAAGTTTTTTTCGAGATAGCTACTTTGGTTGATGGCCAGGGACAAAAGAAACATACTTTGTGATTTAGTAGTTAATGTTGCTCAGCAACCACGCTCAATTGTGGTTACTGCTAACCATGCTTAATCGTGGTTGAAAGCCATGGTTCATGGTGGTTCATGAGGTCATCGTGGATTTTGAACATTCACAAAGGGCTGCGGGGCGCTTCTCATCAGCATTGATCCGCCTTTTTGGCCTCTCAGGTCTTCCCACGGTGAAATGCAGGGGTCCATGTATCCACCCTTGAGTGACAGCTTCCCAGATGGGAATTTGGGAATGTAAGTCTTTTACATTTGACCAGGGATGGTACATTCCTGACGACCCAAAAAGCCAACAACCCAAGCAGTCGTTCACAATAGTCCCTACAGCTTTTTGCGACCCAACCATTCCAGGCACATCTCCCGCCAGCACAGCCATGCAACGAGTAGAGCAGGTCCACCAAGCCCTTCATCGCACGGAACGCTTGGGTGCCAATGGCGAGGTTCCGTGGCAGGTGCGCCGCACATGTGGCGGTGGAAGGTGGGCCGCACATGGGGCCGGGTGGGTTGAAGGTTGCGGCTATGGCAGCAGCCATTGATGGCCATTGACATTACTACGTATCAATGAATCGGTCAATAATCTCAGTAAACTGGTAGCCAGTACTACTAGTATCAGTGTGAGTTCTACATTCATGAGCCAGTTAATGATTGCCAGTGGTAATGGTATAATATCAGCATGTTCAATATCTATAACTCAATATGATTGCCAGTTGATGTTTACAACGGCACAATATAACGGCGGATGTTGAGTGGCAGTGGTCAATGAGCTCGAACAACAGGTTGCTGAGCAGCAGTGTCAAGAAGACAAAAAGAACAGCAATATCGAAAGGTCAGCAGCAAAACAACAACAACAACAACAACAACAACAACGACCAACAACCAGTTGGTAATGGTGATAGTAGTGGTTAATAATGGTCAATAGTGGTTAATGATGGTTAACGATGGTTAATGATGGTTAATGATGGTTAACAATAACAACAACAGCAACAACAACAACAGCAACACATGAATTCCTTTCGTCAAATACATGGGAAACCAATCATCGACACATGATTGCACATCTTAACCGGTTTTTCAAGTCATCTCGATTCACCTCGTTCATCTCAACTGCTTTCAGGTTTTTCAGCAATGGAACGTTTTTTTTTTTCAACAGGTCATATGTGTTTTTTTTTTGAACTTCACCAAACCACGGTTGCAACTGTTAGTGCTTTGACCAAGCAGGTCTTATTGACCAACCATTGACCAACCTTATCTGGTCGGTGCTTTGCTTGACTTTTTTCATTTTCACTAATCATTAACAAGTTGCTGGTTGACTTGAGCATATGAATGAATCATGGGGTTGGTGAGCACCACCAACCAATCATTAACTAACCATCAACCAATCATTAGCTAACCGATATAAATCATTATAAGCCAGTAGCCAAACCACCAAGCATTGACCAACGCTCCGCCGTGCGACAGCCGTGAGGTGCACAGTGCTTTGCAGCGCCACTTGGGCGAAGCCAAAGAACAGCTCCAGCGACTTCGAGGATCACCGTTGGGGGGGCACCCCCGGTGATCTGTTGGGAAGTCATCAGTGGCTATGGTTGGTAATGGTTAGTTGAGGTGACCTATAGCAATAGTATACTATGGTGAGTAATGGTTAGTTGCCAGTTAGTGTTGCTATTACTGTACCAGCCAGTTAGTATTGCTAGTACTATAGTGACTTAGTAGAATGTGACCTATACTATAGTGTGACTATAAATTGTTTATAGTATAGTGACTATAATTGTTTATAGAAGTATTACTATGGTGATTAACTATACATCATTTATAGAATGTGATTATTACATCATTTACTTGTATTTTATAGTAATCAACGGACCATTTTTGGGGTACCCCCTATTTTAAGAAACTTCCCCACATGAGCCAACTTTCGTCCTGGTTCCGCACGGTTGGTGGTTCTCAAGCCGTAGGGGGACCCCCCAGCCAGTTTTCATCCAGCTTATCAATCGTTTGTAGTAATAAACCATCCATAACTTCGTGGGTTTCCCTATTTTGCCTATTTTGCAAAGCCTGTTGGTACATCATTCCTCTGAGGTTCACTCACATGTTTGGCATCTAATGCACCAATTTTTCAAGTACCGGATTGGCATGATATTGTGTGTGGTACTAGGCAGCGCCCAATGTAGTCCTAATGCTCCCAATCCTTGAGGGTAGCCAGGGTAGCAATCTGTGTGCTTTGGCATTCTGTGGCCGATTGGTCAATCCAACAAGTTCAGGGTAATTGTGGTGCCAGTTCTGCAACGATGAGTGAGCGGCTTCTGTGAAGAATTACACTCTTCTTCGTGGCCTCACCAGCAACTGCTGTTTGTAGCTTGGTGGAAAGCATCAGCATCATTTACCAACAAGATCATGGTGTAGGCTGATGCCTGGTGGAAATGACACATTACTGTCAATGACTTTAAGCCAAACATCAAAGATTGACTCTTGCTCATAATATGATCTGATTATCATATGGTTATCATGGGGTTCATCATGCGCAAACAAATGCCAAGGTTACGTTTGTCAACCAGTTTCTGAGACATGATATCACCTTCTATTCAGGAAATGCTATGCAATGGTTCAATGGTTGGGCCCATAGCTCACATGTCACTGATTAAATGCATGTGCTAGATAAATTAATGTTTTAGATTATAAATGCAATGGTCCATGATATGTATTAATCATTATATATGCAATATGCAAATTTATATGTCTATATTAATCGATTTATTTACATTAATATGCATTTAGATATGAATTTTTGGCCATGCAGAAAGCCACAGATCCCCGGACGGACATTGCAGCGCCCTGTGGAGGCTGCGGGGACCAGTTGCAACAAGAGCTGAGAGCAGCGCAGCTGGCGCCGCCGCCCAAGACGCAGGTGCCGTGACGCCCGACGTGGGGCCCCGGTCACGTGACGTGTGACGTGGAGATGCGCGTTGAGGGGTTGGTTGACTGGCTGGTTAATGGTTGATGATAGGGGATAACAACCAACAATAGGGATATTACTATTTAGTAGCCAACCAATGGTTAACAATAACTAGCTGATTATTGGTTGATGATAGGGGATAACAACCAACAATAATGGGGATATACCAGCTACATATGGCGAGCTGGGTCAAGCAGTTGACCAACTTTATCGAGGATAAGTTCACCAACAGACTATAGGGAAAACAATGGTTAATGATAGGGTTTCCAGGGGTGCAGGGTTTTGACCCACAGCCATATCTTGGTCGTCATTTTTTTGATTAATGCTTGATTGTGGTTGATGATGATTTACAATACTCAATGATCGGTGATCGTTCTTGGTTGAGCTACTGTTGATGGAGGAAATCCTGCACCAGCTGGTTGGGTTGCTTACCCCATTATTTATAGGGTTTAAACCATCCCAGGTGGTGCAGGATTTCCTCCATCAACAGTATCATTGGTTTTTGCCGCGGTGATCACCTCATTGCTGACTCAATTGCTAATTTCCCAGCACCCATTTTCCGCGATTCAAAAATCATTCTAGGCCATCCATTCTTACAGAGTGTTTGTTCCCAAACATTGTTGTACAGTCGCCGACAGAATTTTAGAAAAAACAAAAAGGATCGTGGAGACAGGCAAACGCAAGCCCCAAAAAAATGAAAAAAAAGAGATTCGATGCAACAGAGAAAAAAATAATTATAGAAAAAAACCTAATTATAGAAAAAAACGGAGTGTCGCAATTCATGGCAATGTAGCAGAATATTATCAAAATACCAGGGAAGTGAATTATGGAAATTTCCAGCCCCCCCAAATAATTATAGAAAAAACCTACCAAGGGACGAATAATTCCATAACGGGAGACCCTCGTTTCCGAATGATCGTTTCCAAAATGAATTATAGAAAAACGAAGTGCCGCAATTTACGGCAATTTTGCAGAATATTATCAAAATACCAGGGAAATGTGAATTATGGAAATTTCCGGCCCCCACAAAATAATTATAGAAAAAAGATGCGCTCCAGAGGTCAAAATCTCATTTTTGATATCGTTGGGTTTCATGGGGAAAATGCAATTATAGAAAATTCCGTCGACAGCAGAATCCCTAAGGCGAAGTGACCTCTTTTTTTTTTCTATAATTCTTTCGGCTACCATATATATAAGCCAACCACTACCCAGTAGTGTCCACCAATATTGTAGATGCATGATTTTGTTTGGTTGGTCAACATCGATAATTAGGTTCACCAAGCATATTGACAATTGGTACAAACACATCCCATGGCCACTAGGTAACGATGGCTAAATGGTTGTTTCTCAAGTCATAGGGGTACCTCCAAATCATCCAGATTAACCATTTATAGTTGTAAACCGTCGATTTTTGTTGGGCCCCTCATGTTAAACCACCAAATCACTGGTGTTTTTTCACCACCCGTTCCTGCGGATTAAGCGGTCAACCAGGCCATGCGAAACGCCAGGACTTGCCTCGACCCGCGTGGGTGGGAGATCGACCCTTGGCGAGGAGCCGAGCTTCGCGGAGGGGCCGGGGGTTCGATGCCTGGGTTGAGGTTATGGTCGTGTGAGTCCCAAGCAGTGATGAGTTAGTGATGGTGACTTATCCATACCTTATCCCAAGTGATGATAAGTTGTTTTAATATAAAATTGAGAATAATTATGGTTGTAATATTGAGTTCATGATGATTTTTAAATTGAGTTCATGATGGTTGTAAGGATGATCGTCAACAATGATGGTTGAGAACAATGAGTAAGCATGGGCGATCATTTAGTAGTGACTAAGACAACACAAATACACGACAATGACAGGGATAGTACTGCAACCAGCAATAATAGTTCATAGTCATCTAAGGAATTGGCGGTTTGATCCATGGTGATGGTTGCTGATGGGTAATCATGGTTGAAAATGACAACAATGGCGGATAACCGTTTAGTTGCCAGTTTTACACAAGTCTTTCCTCAATACTCGTAGCGCTTGGTTGCTTGACTTATTTTTCAGAATGGTTTTAACCACCAACCTGGTACTGACCGTTGCGCATGCGGGTCGATACCAGGTATCTAGCAAACATTTCCAGCAGGATCACAGACGAGGCCGAATGTTTGGATGTGAATGAACTCCCAGAGTGAGAGGGATTTGGTGCGGACTGATACCCACCAAATAACGCATTTCAGTCAACTAACCAATCCTAAGCACAGGTATGATAAATGTTATGACATCTTACGATTCATGGAATGGTAAACATAAACATGGCTAGCAACAGCCACGACATCAGAAATCGGAAATGCCATGCTACGATTACGCAACTCTCTACTGCGCTGCTTCCCTCATTTGCACGTAACCTCGCTCACATGATGATCCATTGCATAGGCTGTGGGTCAAGCAGTTGAAGTGGGGGATGATTTCACCAATGAATTTCATGGGAGATAAATTCACCAACAAAACTCTGGGCAATACTTGTTGGTTCATAATGGTACACCTGGCGGACGGGGCCAACTGTCCCACAGCCGCATAGCTATGTTGAAGTTGAAACGCACAAAAGTACTCGCCCTTGGTGATACTTGAATATTGGCTGTGCATCTATACCAAATGGTAATAAACCCATACATTCTGAGCCATGTTTGCGAACCACCATGAAGCATCGCAATTGATCATCCGAGATCATGCTGAAGCACCGCTAATACTATCAATGAGCACATATTGCTACTGATCATTACCAGGCATTATTGCCTATTGCTAGAAGATCAACATTCCATTAGAATTCCAACCAGCACTCTTGTTAGCATTCCAGTTGTTGAATTGCTTTTTCAAGACGCTAATAATGAACCATATATATTGGGGACATGTGATCATTTATGGGAATATCACTAGGAATCTTGCGAGTTGATAGTGGTTGATGCTGTAAGTGTGAAATATGACCGAGAAGAATGAGCGGATGGCGTTGCAGGAAAGACAAAGATTCTTGCTTGAGTTCGCCAAGGAGTTTCAGCAAGTGTTGGGTCAGCGGAGATTCTCTTGCAGAACGTAGCCCGTCATGAAGGTTCGGAAGAGCCCGTCATGCTTCTCATCATGTGAACCTAGCCCTTCCGAATCCTTCAGAGCTTTTTGAAGCGGGGATTCTCATCATGTTCTGGGCCTTGTCGAAGGGAAGAACCCTAGATCAATGACTTCTGGATCAAGACAACACGCGAAATCACTGTTTTGGTCACTAGAAATGGAATTGTCATAAAATGACCTTCCAGAAAACCACTATGTCGTGTAGCAATTCCAGGAACGGTGTGAAGGTTTTGAATCACCTGAAACGGGTAAAGATTGGTGGCAGGGGCTGAATGGCTCCGTTGTGACGTTTGCTGCTACCATTTCCCCTTGTGTTTTCAGGCCCATTTCTGTTTCCATGGGTTAGCTGCTAGCATTTTCCACCGAAAGGAATCCTTGTTGGACCTCTCCCAAGCAGCAAAGGTGTGACTTGAGAAGGTCACAGCAGATGATCGTTGGTCATCCACCGAATTCTATGTCTACATGCCCACGTCATCAATGTGGTGGTTTCTTAGAATGGGGTGTGCCCCCAAGTTAGGGTAGGTTTGTTACTATGAATGGGTCATACTTGATGATTTGGGGGTACTCCTATTTTGAGAACCCCCCATGTACACATTCATATATCCATGTTTTATCAGTACAACTCATTCAGCACAAACCCTACCAGTCAACGTTTTGTTGGTCTAATGAAACCACATTATTCAATGAAAAAAAGCTGAGATGATGAACATCCTATTGGTATATAGAATCATCCATGTCAACTTTACTGTAGTAGTCACTTTATAATTGCCCTACAATTGTTTTTAGTAGATTTAGCTTTCAGTTCCATGTCAACTTTTAGTTGTTCCATGTCTACTAATGTTAGTTACAATTGTTTGTAGTTTTTAGTTGCTGTTTTTAGTATAATCTCATATCAAGTTCCATTCGCCCAGAAAAACAGCTTCGCCCTGCGGTCCATTGATGTCCGTTGTTCCAGGACCCCCAGCATGGATGGCTCCATGTTGTCGCGTCAGGCAAGGCGGCTGCTAGGGGTTCTTGTCGCTGGAGCTCGGGGTATCCATGTCCCCTTTAAATGGAGAGCGAGGGTAGGAGCTACCAGGACTGCATACTGCTGAAACCAAATGGTAGGTCAAGGGTTCATTGTTTCAGCAGTATGCAGTCCTGATAGCTGGTTCATGTTACTGGGTTCATTGTTTCAGCTACCAGGACTGCATACTACTGGTTCATTGTTTCATTGATGGTTGAAAACCGGGAACTGATAGTTGTTGATGGTGACTTGACGGGTCAGTTGATGGTAGACAACCGCTACTGGATCGCTGTTCATTAAATGTTAAATGTTGTGGGGAATCATGACCAGCAATATCCAGGGCAATTTCCGAGTCACGACCCGAAGATTCTTAGGACTTCCATGTTGCTTTCCAGAACGTAGAGGGGTCGAGGATAGGCCAAGCCAAAAACTACGGGTGATATGTTATACCAGAAATGGGTATGAGTCAAGAACAAGCATGCAACTACATATGTCCAAAATCTTCCAAACGCTTATGTGAGCTTTCCCACCAAGATGATTCTGTTCAACAATTGGATGTTCACTAGGGACGCAGTGTTTTGACACATAGCCCCAAGGTTGTTTTCCGAATGGGATACGCTTGCGGTAGAATTTAACAGTACATGTGGTTGTTTCTTAAGATAGGCGTACTCCCATGAAACATCACCCATTTCATTAGCCATTTACAATGATAAACCAAAACTTTGGAGGTTCCCCATGAAGCATCATCCAGTTTATGAACCATTTAAAATGATAAACCAATCATGTGAAAGGGGTTTCCCTATTGTAAGAAACTACCTGGATATGTCGATCAGACGCGCCACATGTCACAGCACCTGCCACCGCCTCGAGGTGTGCGCGACCAAAACCCTGCGGAGCGAATTGGTGCAGCTGCAGGCGAGTCGCCGTCGCGGTGATCTGCTGGAGATGCGAAGTTGAGAAGTTGAGGTCCCACCCAGGTACCGAAACTTGAACATCTTCCGAGATCTTCCAAGAAATCGTAGAAAACTTGGCCACGAAATAGTCATGTTGAGTTGGTATATCCTCGATTTTTATGCTGGCTATCCACCAATCGCCAATCATTGAATCATTTGCTAGCTAATTAATCATGGTTGACAGGCCATTGTCAACCATGAGTTACTAACCATTCTCAATTGTTAACCATTGTTCACTATTTGTATTCGTTAGTTTATATTCCTTATATTGTCAATCATTATTCACTATTCTTCAGTCATCGTTTAACCATTATGCACTATCATATTAATCATATCAATAGTTATTTATTGCTTAATCATTATTCACTATTATTTTCATTGTTAGTTTACTATTCACTATAAGTTCATCATATCAAGTAAGTTAACCATTCTTTAGTCATAGTTTAACCATTATGCACTAGAAGTCAATCATATTTCTCACATGTTCTCACCATATTTTCAACCATTATGCACTAGAAGTCAATCATATTTCTCACATGTTCTCACCATATTTTTAACCATTATATATTCACTAGAAGTCAATCATATTTCTCACATTTTCTCACCATATTTTTAACCATTATGCACTAGAAGTCAATCATATTTCTCACATGTTCTCACCATATTTTTAGCCATTATGCACTAGAAGTCAATCATATTTCTCACATTTTCTCACCATATTTTTTTTACCATTATTCACGAGAAGTTCATCAAATATCAGATCATCTCACGTTTTGTCGCTGTTCCGTGGCACATCTTCGAGCCCTCGCCTCGCGTCCTCGCGTCCTTGCGCCGGTCCAACCAGGAGACCTTGAAGAAGGAGCAGCAGCGACAGAAGGCCTTGCAACGCCGCGAAGAGATCTTGGAGAAGCGGCAGAAGCAGTTGGAGGTCGCGTGGCAGAGCCCCGCAACGGAGCCCCTGGAGCCCCGCACAACGTTTGACCTCTTTAGGTGGGTTTTTCGGCAACAAGAATGGTGGATTGGTTCATGTTGATGGTTCATGATGGTGAGGGATGGTTGATGATGGGTGATGGATTGTAAATGATGATCAATTTTAAGTTAATGATGACTCACTGATGGTTCATGATGGTTATCTCATGTCTAGTACTGATGGTTTATGAATGAAGATGGTCAATGGACGCTTAACTGATGATTCAGTAGTGGATAGTAGTGGTGAACACTCACAGCAGTGGTGATGGTACTGGCAACTCTTCACATACAATTGGCAATGGCGATGGTCAACTGAGTAACCATGTTGATTTTCTAGAGAGATTCATCGTTGCGGAAGGTGAAGAAGCTGGCGGCAAGAGTTTATGAACGTTGTTTTGATTTTGAAGACGGATCATTTGGATTGGTTATCGAAACTCTGTTACCTTGAATTGGCACAGCATTTTTTCAGCTGGATGGAGACGCATCCTGCAAGTGCCGCCTTGAGCCATGCACGGGCATGAGGCGGCTTTGAAGCAAAGCCGTTCGGCACAGGCGGGGCAACAACCGTTCACCTGCTTTGACTACGGATTGACAATCCAAGAACTTCCAAAAGTAGCGAAACATGGGTTGATTAACTAGGGGGGTTCCCATTTTAATGGAAAACCAAGGCTTTTAGGGGATACCCCCTATTAGTCAACCAGGGGTTTATTAATCCTGGGTAGCCATTAGTGTGAAGACTGCCACCGGATGGAGATTCCATAATAAATGGCAAATCTGCAAGATTTAATGGTTTCGCTGCCCAAAGGGACATGGCTTGGGTGGGTGTACATGGCCGCCGCGGCTACAGATGTGCCTGTGATAGTTGGCAGTCTCATCGTGAGTTGTTGAGTTCAGCCACACATAGACTAAAAGCTACTGGCCATTGTTGACGATCATCAGCCCATTATAGCAAATATCAGCCGCTATGAAACAATTGTAAGCATTTTAGGTCATTTTTAGACAAGAATGCAACATGAGTATCTCAGTCATGGCACCATGATGCATGATACCTGTTGACCATGGTGAACCGTTGTAGGTTCCATAGATCGCCATGTAAATATCAACAGCTATGAGGCATTGTTAATTTGTACAGTGACCAGTATAGCAATTGTCAACAGCAATGTTGATGATGGTCGCCACTGATTAAAGAATTAGCAGCCAACATGGTTATTTTTGGATCATTTTTAGCATCGCTAGCCAGACGATTGATGAGCATTAGACAGTAATGATTGCAGCGAGATCTTATCAATAGCCATCACTGGCTACCAATCAACCGATATCAAGCATCATTACCATCATCAACCATCTTCACCATACAGCCATCAGTACCAATTGATATGCTGCAGCCATACAACCATGGAATCTTCATGACCATACTAATAGTCATCGATACTAATAGGTATTGACAATGCCAACACATGCAAACCATACTAATAACAATAGCCGTACTACCATCATACAGCCATCACCACCATCACTGGTATTAATGGTAGCATGGCTATTGATATTACCATGATATTGTTATCATCACAGCGCATCAGTACCTTCACAGAACTTGCTCCAGGCAGCTGATCTCAACGCTTTGCATGCAGAGTTGCAGGATGCGCGACCGGCGGTTGCCACCTCGTTGATGGTGGTTGTAGTGCGACTCACAGGTTGATGTGTAGCACGATGCGTAAACATGGGTTGTAAGAGTGATCATGATGTAAACTGCTGGTTATACGAATTTTCTTAACCATTGATGTAAAGATGTGCTGTATTGACGTAATATGTGTTTTACATATGCATGAGTGTAACCAGTACTAGGTGGCTCTAACAGATATAGCCTTTGACATGTTGCTTAATGCTTGTGTAAACATTACATTGGCTCCGTAGTTCCTAGCCTTGTAGCACCATAGACTAGTCCCACTGGGAAATGTTGTGTCCGATCATATCTTGTAATTCCACTCATGTTGCTGTCACCAGCCATTGTTGCTGATGATTTTCTCAAGTTTCCCAGCGTTGTGTGTGCAACGCGGGGCCGTTACTACTGTATTGCTTACAGTATTATCCCCCTTGACTTATCAGTACCCATCAGTACCAGTACCTATCGATCATTCTTGTTCACTGACAATCCTCAATCATCATGGTTGACTATCATTCAACCATCATTCAACCATGATTATATAAACCATCACAAAACCAGCACAAAACCATCACGAAACCAGCACGAAACTAGCACGAAACCACCACGAAACCATCACATCCACTGCTATAGGAGGGTGGCCGACACGTCCAGCGGCTGTTGGATTTTGCCATGCAGGCGCCTGGCGCAGGGTGACCCAGTGAATCGTTGGGTCGCTGCAGCTCAGGGTGGTGGTGGCTGGTGGTGGCTGGTGGCTGGTGGCTTGATCACGGTGCACGGCGCACGGTGATGGTTGATGATGGTGTGGTTACATAGTCTCGTTGCTTAGCCAGGACCCCTGGTTGATCAGCTGGTTTCTAAAGCGTTCCATGTTTCTGGGGGCTTTTCGGGGATCATTTGAAAGCATGAGCGGAATAGCCATGAACCAAAGAACCAGTCTGATAATGGAGTAAAAGTATTGACAACTCTGTAAACGTTTGTAGATGACTAACCTCTCCCACGTTGTGGATCAACATGTGTGTTTGTTCAGCCAGATGACAAATATCTTAGTTTGATGAGGTCGATTTAAGAACAGATCCCAAAGTGTTTGGTACTTGTTTCGTCAATTATAAAACTATTTGCACCGCTCTTTAGATTCCATGTTGAGCTACCCTGTGGGTTGTGGTTTGGTTATTCATAGCGACCTATCATTCATTGCTTTTGATCACTGGTCTAATATGAGAAATTGAGGATCCATGAAGCGTCGCCAACATTCAGTGAGCCAGTAAATTGCGTGATGTCAACCATGATCCATCGTCATTGCACATCGTTGTTTATTTTTGTTCACGTAATGCAACCATTCTCACCTCGCGTTCTCTTTTCTGGGACACGGTTCGATGACGTGCGCAGCGGCGCAGTGCGGCTGGGGAACCATTCGGAACCAGATCTGAATCCGGTCCCGGCCGCTCATGGCCCTCCCAGGTCGCTGCGCTACAAAGTTTGGTCAGCGATGCAGGTCGCCAGCGGGAAAGGTGGTCCATGGTGGTCCTTTATCATCCATAGGAGGAGGTTGATGGATCTAATCTATGATCTATGCATCTTGCCTGAGGTCATGCAAGGTCAAAAAGGACTTACCCCACTGATAGATACACTTCTAGTGGCCGATAATGGTAATGAAGCTCCAAAGCTGGATACTGATAGCAAATATTCAATATTGCTTGATAATGAGGAGTATTAGCCAACTTCACTCAGAATATATCCATTGCTTCGGGGCAAGCGGTGGTTGATACCCTAGCAGCCCCTCAGAGAGTCATCCATGTCGCGCTTGATGACCACCATGAACCATAGCCGATGAAATAGCATGAACCAGAACCGTTATATGGGGGTTTTTCAAAATAGGGAACCCCAAAAAATGGTCAGTTTATTGCTATAATAAATGGTTAACAGTCAACCGTGGATGATTTGGGGGTTCCCTATTTTAAGAAGCACCCATATATTAGATATAGCCATTGTCATCAATAGACAAGAACTAATGAATATATTCATTATACGGTATTAACATCAAGGATATACCAACAATTATAGCTAGTACCCTCAGTGATCATGGCCCAATATCTATGGAATGGGTAAATGGCTCAGCAATGGCTGTGATAAACCTCCAAATGATGGAATCAAGGACCTCAAACATGTTATCCTCGGGGCACCCTCTCGGGGCGTAGGCCGGCAGGGGAAGGAGTATCGTGGGGATAGGTATCATGCCATGAGATATCGGGGAGATATATAGCTATGGCGATTGGTATGCGGCTATGTTCATCGATCTGTCATTTTTCATTTCAGCCTTTTTGTGAGCTTCTATTTGGCCAAAATTTGCAACGTTGTTTCAATGGGGTTGCATGTGGGAAGTTCTTTTTTGATGGATTATTTCAACACAAAACTTTAATCAGCGATGGGTTGAGATTCCATCAGATGGTGAGATTGCACCAGACATCTCCCCAGAAAGAGCTCCTCTCGTCTCCGACGGCTTTTCTATATTGCTGAGGGTGAGCATTACGATGATCACCCGTTTTGATTGGCAGTTGCAATGCATGATTTTGAGAGACAAGTTAAATGATTTCCTTTTCGACAGGCATCATGTTAACATGCACGGATCCAGCAGTACGGAACATGCATGCTATTGCACATTGAAGATTACACATATCTATAGATTATCTTAATATGTCTTATGTCCATCATTGTCCATCTCGACCAACGCATATCAACATTAATCATCACTAATCTACTGTACATATCTTATATCATCACTACATTAATCATCACTAATCAACATTAATCACCCATCACTAATCATATCAATCTACTGCTTTGGACCAATCGAAAGCCATTCGACATCCCAAAGCATTCATTCATTTGTCGTTGGCGAGGCTTGCACAGTACTCCGAGACCTGAGACCGAGGCCGCGGCGCTGTGCCGTCAAGGGGGGTTGATGTGCCGCCAAGAGGTCGATATAGAGATGATATGATGGATATCTGACTGGTTGAATGATATGGAGTTGTTCGTTTTTTCCAGGAAAATCATCAAAATCATCGAAATTCTAAGTCTTGCAAGTTGTTTGGACTTGTTTGGTCCATTTGGCAGTTGATATATACTTGCCGTTAAGAGTGCAAGATTCCACACGCAGCGTGTGCTGCTAGAACCGCCCCTCTCCATCAACAGTACCTGATCATCATCTATTATGACTCATTGTTTTTGATACTACCTGAAAAAAGGCTTTCAGGGAAGGATGGGAAGGTGTTTGATGACAAAGTATATGACTTCTGTAAATGGTGCTGCTTTAAAAATTGCCGCTGTGCGATCTTCCATAATAAGCCTTCACTATCAGCAACTATGATCAACCCACAGAAGTTATTAGCAACTACGTGTAGCCGCACTGATGAGAAACTATTAGCCATTATCATCAAAAATGATTAGTCAGTCAGTCATGGTTATATATTACATTGACCACTAGAAACCATTATCAACCACTAAAAACCAGCTCATCAATCATCACCTTGCCACCTTGCCGCGTGCAGGTTGTCACTTCAGCACCTTCCAGTCCTGGCGTTGTGGTGAAGAGCTACGGCATCCTGGGCTGCAGCAACAAGGAGCGCAAAGTCGCTCCGCCTGGGGAGGACACCATCCTGGTTGATCCAGCTGGGCTGCCATTCATTTCTGGCGAGAAAGGCCCCAAGGATGCCAAGGGGGCCGCACAGGCGAACTACTGTTGGCTTGAAATCAACGAAGCTGAATCATTTCCGCAGGAGGTCAAGGCGGCCATCACTGAGGAATGCCAAGCCAAATATTACGCGTATGCCCATGGAAAGAAGAAGTGCATTCATGTGGTTGGGCCAGACCTCCGAAAAACAGCCGATGACGGAGCTTATTCTGTAGACCAGGCGGTGGAAAAGTTGGCCATCGCCTATGGCAACGTCTTTGAAGAGTTTTTTGCGGTCGGCATGCAACAGGGTCTCCGGCGAATGCGCCTTTTGCCCATCAGTGGCGGGATCTTCAGCGGTGATTTCAAGAAAGATCTGCCTACGATGACTGCCCGAGCTGTGCAAGTCGCCTATGACCAGCTTTCCGTTGATAAGAAGCTGTACATCGTGAACGAATGCGAAGTTGAGATGTGCATCTTCATGGAGTCGGAGTTTGATCTGTTTGCCTCTGCATTCGATGAGGCAGGGGAATGCTGCGGTGGTGCAGATGCAGCGAAGAAGTCTAGGCATATGCAGGGACAAGTAGCAGTCATTCGTGTCCTAATCATGTTTACATGATCTAGAAATTGGACAATTTTCAGCTCACCAAGCTGTGCCTTCTAGGACTGTTTCTTTTGTAGTTGAATCCTCGGTTTCAGAGACCTGGTTTCAAAGGTTGTAGAGCTACACTCCTTTCTTGGAATCCCTGCAATGATTTGCAAGGTACCTATTGTGGAGCTGTCCAATCTAGGTTCCCCTTCTGATAAGGGCAACGGATCTAGCAGCAAAATCCGAACATCTCATCTAATTTCCCATAAGATGTGTGGGACACCTTTCTCCTGTCAAAGAAATTGAAGGCAGAGGATGCGCAGCAGTGATGGCACGTCAGGAAAATCATATCGTATAGCTACCCACCAAAAATGACCAAGGGAACCTGAGGGAATAAACCATTCATGGGTCCAATGAATGACATGTTGACATGGCGTGGGTATCACATGTCCAGAAATGGCCACGAGATGTCCCGATTGCAGCAATACGATTGGCTCCAGATGTAGTTCGGAAGCAGGGCTTGAGGACTAACTGAACCAGCGGCGCAACTTGGACAGTTGAAGGGTACAACTCGGTACCATAAGCAATGAACGGGAGATGGTGGTCTATTAAAATGCGGGTCCCCCAATATGGATGCTTTATTAGTGAAAGTGATACCGAAAAGGATGGTTTGTTAGTGAAGGTGATGAATTGATATTGGACAATTTGGGGGGTCTCCTATTTGTGAAACCACCATATGAATATTTTCCCACATTGGAGGTGAAATCCCAAGATATGGTATTCTATGGTAACTTGTTGCGGGATGGTTTCTGAACAGCGAGCAAAAGCCTAGCTGATGGGTTATTTTTGGAGTACCCTCGTTTGTGTGTGTGTGTGTGTCTGTGTGTCTGTGTGTAGTGGGAACTATTGTATGAGATCCCCGGGCTTTTGGTTGTTTTTGTTCATTTGAGCCAGGGTTTCCCGACTCAAAACAAACAAATTTCAGATTGTACCAGGTTGTCATCCGATCAAAGCCTGCCATCCACGGTCAAGGATCCTATGACGTATCGAAGTCGGCCTGACATCCATCAAGATCACCGGATCAACCATCGATTAACATCCACTAAGCCTTCGATCAACGGTTCATTACAATAATTGGATTTATCATGATAAATCTAAAGGCTCTGGGATCTACTATTATAATGATTAACCAACTATATTAACTATCAACCATCCACTCACCATTGCATTTACCATCCATCAACCATCAAGATGCCCTCTTGGATCAGTTTCTGATTTTACATGATCCGTCTTGGGGTTTCTCAAGATTCCCTTGCGAACAGGCATAATACATGATTTCCCGGGTGTACTTGCGGTCTCTGGAGCAAGTGAGTGAATTATCCAATGTGGTCCTTCCACAGTGGATTTGACTTCACGCAAATGCGTGGATCTATGTGGGTAGGTGAGCATCCCAACAAAGGTTCAGATGTGAACGTGATTTTATTGACCAGTACTCGATCGATCGCAAGTCACCCCGGTCTTTGTAGAAGTTCTCGTACTATTTGCCGGGGTTACTACCTCATATGCCCCGAATAGGAATCCCACTCTGGTGGATAAAGCTGGCAAGCAACGGGCAAAGCACCATCCATGATCCTAGATGTTGTTACTTGGTTCATCAAGTTACAAGTAGGGTAGCAGTGGGGTTCGGCAAGCAGAACCCCGTAGAGCCAGAGTTATTGGTTTTTCATGGTTGTTCATGGTTTTTCTTATATTAAGTGGATTCCTAGACCTCAGGCGCGCGTTTGTACCGACGTCGAGGCTAAACTTGTTGGAAAAAAAATAGTGCAACAGTGCTACAACCATTGCCGATGCCCATCAACTTTTGATTCACAAAAAGCATAAAGCACGATAAGACCATGAAGTGTTCACAGATGTTCGGCAATGTTCGGTTTATCATGTTTAAATAGTTAATCACTTAAAATCTCATTGTGGCACAAGGAAGCAAAGTAACCTATCACCACCACCATAAAGATTTCGGTTAGGTTTGTAACCTATCATCACCACCACTGGTTTGTAACCTGTCACTATCACCACGAAACACAACGGAACTGAGGTCGAGCGACTGCGCCAATGCCTGCGACAGCGCTGACAGCCATGCAGCTGGTCATGCCTTTTTTCACAGTTCAACTGACGAGGTCTAGACCTAGGTTTGCTACTTTTCAGAATAGTGACGGAGTAGTGCTGGTTGTCTAATTTACTTCTTTCGGAGTGGCTGTTGTTGTCCTCCACATTACTCTTGGTGATATTCGATGTTGGGGTGACAATCTCCTCTTCTGAGCCACGGTTTGATGCTTGGCATATTTGGTGCTGGTATTCTACCTCCATCAGGATTGGCAACACTGCCCTTTTTGTTCCCGATAGCACGCATCATATCACATCGCAACAGCTATGTGAGTATAACTCTGCATGATGCTAGATATGTATGTTTTGGAATTCATATACGTCGTCTACAGCCTTGTTTGCTTTGGTAATTGTTGGTTCCCAGATGGTCCTGAATCAGATGGATAGAGTCTCCCCCACTTTCACCCTATGGTTTACCTTAATTTTTGGTCCAATTTGTCATTCTACTTGCTCTACAGAATCTCAAATAGACATGGACATGTGACGTACATATCAATGTTTGCATACACACCGACCTATAAACAGATAGAATTGCAGAATACATCCATGGTTATTTGTTATTTGTTGCATTTTGTTTATGTAAAACTAGATACACGCATAGAAATTAACCCACCAGAGAAGGCTGTGGGTCAGTTCACCCTGTACCCCTAGTGTGCCATCATTAACTTTGCTAGTAATCCAACAATGATTTGGTAACTTATCCACGGACCATAATCCACAAACTTCATCCATTAAACATGGCTTGAAGTTCATGATTTACCCATGGTTTAGTCGCCAGCGTGGGCCTTCCCAATGGCTGGAAGTTTATGATTTACCGTGATTTACTCATGAAACATGGCTTGAAGTTTATGGTGGATTGGATTCAGCAAGTCTTCCCACTCCATGGTTAAATGATTTACCCAAGAGTTTTCCCATGGTTTAGCATAGTTGATGGATGTTGATGGTTTAGCATAGTCTATGATTTACCCATGATTTATTCAGCAAATCTTCCCTATCCCACCATCAACTTCATGGTGAACGCCTTGACCGCCATCTTCAAAGGGGCTCCAAGGCATCCCGGCGAGCAGCTTCACGAGCATCACGACCCGGCGTCCTTCGCGTACAGTGGGGGGAGCACAGTGGTGTGATGGTTGGTGGGTGAAGGTGGGTTGATGGTGGTGGATGATGAGGATGCAATGTGGTACCCCCAAGTGTCATTCCCCGGTATGGTCATTTTGTTTTTGTGGTTGCGTGCCCGGTGCTCACAATGTGATGGTCAGTGGTGGTGAATCATGCTAGTACCCCCCGACCCCCGACTGTCATTCCCCGGTATGGTCATACTACACACTTTTTCCATTTTTTGGGTCTACCGATAGGTACATGCCATCCATGGACACGATGGAACCAGTTGCAACCAGTGACAAGAAGTTACGTGCAGAGAATAGCCGCATGGGTTGTAGCTGGTTGGTGGCTTCAAACATGTTTTGTTTTGCCTGGTAATGGATGAGAATTGGTTGGTTGACTCATATTTTTGATCGCGGTGGTTCCAACCACCCACCAGGCTCAGGTGCCTTGGGGAATTGGGACCCCTCTAGGGCGGCGACCGTGGGATTCGTTGGCCGAACCGAGGTTTGACCAGGCAAACGTGGCAAACGTAGCACCGGCAAAGGTTGCCAGTATTTACAGCCATCATAATTGGCCATGGGTCAAGCAGTTAACCAACCAATTTCATGGGGTATAATAACCAACCATTTAAAGGGAAACCAATGGTTAATCATGGGGAACCAGGGGGACTAAGGGTTTTGACCCACAGCCAATCATTCTGAATAAGCAGTGTTGGTTCGTGCATGATTGCAACTTGTATTTTGCAACATAGTCATTTTCATCGTTCTTCATCATGCAATTATATTATAGGTTTCAAAGGGCATCATTCATTTCTGTCACGAATCGCTATATTGTTGCTGACATACAAGAAACCAACCAATGGACCCAACCCACCACCCCTTAGCCACCAAGTATCCAACACCCTGAGACCCCCTTGGTGTCGCGTGACGTGGGTCTCCTGAAGTGGCACCCAGCATCTCTCAGATGTGCCAAACACTGGGCACATGCCCCCAGCAGCGCCGCCGGCGCCGGCTATGCGGCATGCTACGCACAAGGAGACCGACGGTGCGCGGGGACTGAAGGCAGTGGTCGAATGACAAGCACCAAGGATTTGACCTGACAAATTGTTGTGAGATGATGGGGTTACCAAAAAGTTCATTGGTTACGATTGAGATACCAAGAATGGATCGATAGCCTTGATTGATTTCCATAACAAGTAGCGGATGCGTCTCTAGTACCTACTGTAGCGACCATTTTGCAATTGCTGTGCATTAGGTTCGACAGCAAAGTATGTTTTTCATTTTTCATAGTTCGGACTATCAAACTATGTGCCACATGCGTTTTGGCCGTGCTTTGTAAGGTACAGCATTCTCAAAATAGGGGTACCCCGGGTACCCCCATATCATCTAATCATCAACATGTTTTTAGCAATAATGATAGACCAACTATTTTGGGGGCTCCCTGTTGTGAAAAAAAACAACATGTGTCCCATTGCTGACCTTAGAGTGCGACATCCTGAGGTATTTTTTCCGATGTCACAATTGGGTCTCGCTTATTGGCCTCCAACGGTCAGGGATAGGCGTGCGGTCGATGGTCCCCTTTTCATATGATGTTTGCGGTCGATGGGAACACGCTTCTGACGATTGGACTCTTTAAGAAACGTTTGTGTGGGTTGCTTAGGCATCCATGCTGAAAGCCCACAATTCTTTGTTGATTGCAAAGGATCATGGTTGCTTTGGAGGATTGAGGAGATCCCAGTGCATAGAAGACACCACTGTGTTTTTTCATTGCAGGGCTGAAAGTCCAAGATGTTTGGGACAGCGCGTCTACGACGTGCCATTACGTGGCACGGGGGAATCTGTGTTTGCTCTTTTGCGTTGGGCAATGATCGGATTAAAGTCGCAGGCATGGATCATTTCTTGTGATGCAGTACCAGAGAACTACCATATCAACAACCAGCACTGACCATCATGAATCATTAAGTATTATCAGCAAGCGTCAAACAGTTGTCAACAACTTACCATCAACCATCAACAGTCATCAACATGCTACAGGTCCATATCAACCAACCAATAGTGCAGGATGATAACCAACAATTGTATACAATTATAGGGAAAACAATGGTTAATGATAGGGGAACCAGGGGGACTAAGGGTTGTGCCCCACAGCCAACAGCCATCAACCAGTCACTGCTTCCACTGGGACCCCGAGACTCGGCTCCAGGAAAAGCTACCGCAGTATGGTTCGCCATACCTGTCGCTGTCTCAGTGTCTCGTAGTCCTCCTAACTGAGATGTTTTGGGCATGGCTACTGCTGGGATATAACCTTGGTAACAACCTTGTAAGGTAGCTTATGACCATTTATCACCCCTAAAGTCAAAGCTTATAACCAGTACATCCATAGCTTATAACCGCCGAAAAGGATGGCTCAGTCATGACTAGCGAGGCGAGTCAGTACTAACCACGAGGGTAAATCAATATATAAATCAATGCTCTGAAACTGCACAACCAAGAAATATCAATAAAGCAACACTGACCAACATCAAGCGTCATGAACAAGCATGAAACTGTGTGAGCAATCCACAAGTACGGATCAAAACCCTTAGTCCCCCTGGTTCCCCTATCATTAACCATTGTTCTCCCTATGAAGTTGTTGGTCATTGACCCCCATTATTAGTTGACTGACCCATAGCCATCTAACTAGCCTACCTACCTCAGTGGCGATCACAGCTCAACCTTTCTCATTTGCCGGTGCCAACGGGACCACCGGTGTCCTGTGCACGGCACGTTATGTTCTGCCGAAGGTGCTATCCCATGGTCGCCATGAAGCCGCCAGATGCTGCGCCGGAAGCCCAAGTCATGGGGGCTTGTGTGTGGTTAATAGTGCTTAGTGGTGGTACAGGGTTAGTAAAATCGTTACTTAACCTAGATAACAACTAGGTAGTGGTTCATAGTGGTTAAGTAACCAGCAATAGTGGCTAATAGTAGTTGTAGCAGAGTATAGCAGAGTAGTTGGTAGTGGCAAATTAATAGTGGCAGAGAGTGGTTAATAGTCAATCTTGGTTATTAATACGAAGTACTACGTCAGCAACAGATAATGATGGTTCATTAGCGGTTAAGAGTGAAAATTTGTCGTGTATACATAGCCGTCACCGACCCCTAGTGCCCACCTTCGACGCCACAAGCACGAACGTTATTAGGTGGCCGTGTGATTTGATGACAACTTCTACCATACGATGACAACTTCTACCATACGATGACAACTTCTACCATACGTGGCCACTAAAACAAAACTCTACAAAATACAGTACTTCTTCCTTCAATATCTGATGGAGGTGGGCGCTAGGGGTTGGTCAAACCTATACATACTGATTTTTCATGGAAAAATAGTAGTTGATCATAGACAAATAGCGATCAATAGCGGTTGATAGCAAATAACAGTAGTAGTCTTCAACCGTTGGCAATTTTTTAAACAATGGCTGATACTTGATCACAGTGGTTATGAATAGTGATTCACAATGTTGGGTAAAAATTGTCCAAAACAACGGGAAAGCATGCTTAACAATGCTAATGATAAAACCAGATTAAACCAACCATTCACATCTGGCTTCGCCGCACAAATGCAACCCACCGTTGTCAACAATTATTCATGTCAACACTATTGACCACACTACGAACCATTGTAGTACATATTGACCATAGTTACAATGGATAGTGGTGAAACCAACCTTTCCTACTGACGTAGCGACCGTAGTGACCATGTTGACAATGGCCTCTACCATGGCCGGCACGGCCTTCAACCTGGCCGTGCCACTGGTTCTGCCAGGCAACCAACTCCCATGGCTGCTTGGCCGGTGGAAACCAAGCGCAAGAGAAGAGGTACACTGTGGAAGTCAGTACCCTGGAAATGGATGATCACCATATTTTATGGAGAAACTCTGGGAAATCAGTTTTCAATTCTGATTTTACAGTGCCAGGCTACTCTACCGGAGGGTCATTTGGTCAAGTACTTGCCAGAGAGTCTCTACTAGCCATTAATGAACCAGTAATGAGCCAGTAATGAGCCATCAATGAGCCATTCATGAGCCATGATTAGCCGTAGATTACCCATTATGGGCCATGAATGAGCCATTCTTAGCCAGCCATCAGCCATCACTGAAAATATATAAGTACCCATTAATTAAGCACCCTAGGAAGCAACTGAGTGGCATTTTATGTCAAACAGATCAATAGGAATCGTTATCTTACAAGACCTTTTTTGTAGGGCAGCAACAGGATTTGTTTGTTTAGCGAAAAATGCGGAAGAAGTGCATAATGGTGAGCAAAATGACAGAGTTTGTGCAAGGATTTTCGCGAAAGTCTGGGAAAGTTCGCGAAGAATCTGCGAAAGAAGAACCACAGAATGGCCTAGCGGGACCTGTCAGCTTAACCACTGGTACAGCCAAAGATGTACATGGGTTCGCGATAGTATGTTTTACGCGGGAAGGTCGCCGTTTTGGGATAAAGAACATTAGATCATCAATCAACTATCAAAAAACTGTTCCATTCATCGTTTCAAATTGATAAATTGTGGCATGTACATTTCCTTGTTCAGCAAACAACCGCTTGGGTTTTTGTGCTACAAAAACGGGTTGGAGATCCCTCGCCTTCTGCCAAGTGCTAGTCACTGGGGCGTTTATCATGAACCATGAAAGAGCAATGGGCATTTCAGGTGGAAAAAAATAAACAAATTGGCACCATACCCCTGGTATCCCCTGGTGAACATTGCACAACCGACCAAACTAGGCTTTGTTGGGATCTACACCTACCCTATTTTTGGGATGGTTCCCCTATTTAATAGATGGTTCATATTACCAAATTTCAATGCTATGTGTCACCATCAACTAGCAGATCTCACAGACAAGTGAATACCAAGAATCATTCAACAAAGGCCACGGTTCTGAAATACACATGATAGCTATCTACATGAATTGATGAATGACCACATTGTACAACCATGTGCGGTACCAAACTTTCATCACGCCTGGCAGTGAGATCCCAGGTTTCTATGATGCCATTGCTGCCACTGATCTTCCGCGGCCCGTCCCGCCGGGCGCGTGATGCAGCCTTTCTGTGAGGGAAAAAAACAAATGCAGCACCAGGGGCAGCGGGAAGATAAATCAAAGATGTGGGTGAGACCGCCGTGTCCATGTGGGAAACTTCATACACCTAGCAGCCAGTTCGCCAGTGCTACAGTGTTCATGGTGGGAACGCCAACAGCACACTGTACCAACGACTGCTCGCTGGAGTTTGGAACCACTGTTGGATGTTTCTGCACTTTTGGGGACGACAATTTGGATCCAACAGACCTAGTCTTTGATGGGTAAAGATGACAAATTATCAGTCATTTCTTTTGAGAATGGTGGACCATGATAAGGTGTCCTAAACAGCTGTCAACGTTTCATTCTCCACGCTTCGTTGGAAGTATCCAATGAAGATTTGCTAGCTATCAGTGTTATTCTCAAGAAGATTTGCCAGCGTTTTTGGGCTTCCAAGTGGCAATGCTAGGGGAGTCAACTGATTCACCGGCTGGTTTTGCGGCAAAAATCAGGTCGTGATGTTCCATTTTATGGTGATCCACTGGTCATATATCGGATAATTCAAACTTATTATTGAGGTTGTGGCATGATGATGTCAATGGTAATAAGCAACAATCATCTCTTTGAGAATATGAGGATGATCGTTCCAGCCATTGTAGGATTTTGTTGCTATCGGTCCGTTTGGGAATCAACGATCGACCACCCCACTCAGGGTAGGATGATGCTACCTGTTGATGATTGTCTTGCCCGGTGACGTAGACCATGGAGAAGATGGGCTCCCCAAGATTGTGGTCCATTATGATTTCATTGACTAATGAATTGACCGATACAGTCTTTGAGAACCCATCTCTAATATCTATTATTAATCATGTTGATCTGGAATAATATGGTTGAAGAATTAGGAAAACGATCATTAATTAACCAATATCATCAAACATATTATCATATATTTCAATTCCCTCCATTTAACATATTTAATCAAACCTATTTTTGATTAACACCACCATTGTCCAATGCCATTCAACCTATAGTTGAACCCATCAATTAACCAAGATCCTTTTATTACTTAACACCACAACCTTTTTGGTTAGTAGGTTATTTTTGATTAATACCATATAAACCATCATTAAACCTATCACTACTCAACACCTACTATTAGTTGTTATAACACCTATTACTATTACTAAACCTATCATTACTTGACACCAAAATAACCCAGGTAAGTTGAGTAATATCAACAATGAGAACAACCATTTACACTAATTGGTTAATACTGAGAAATAACCATAATTAATGATTGAATATTAAAACCCATTACTTTGGAATGGTAGGACAGAACCATTTCTCATGTCATGTGCCCAAACCCTGTTCAAAAAAAGTGCCACTTGGTTTCATGTCATTTGCCACTAGTATACCAATATTAACCAAGATAAAACCTATCATTATCATTCCTTATCACCTACCATATTGGTTATTATAAAACCTATTACTAAACCTATCATTACTTAACACCAAAACAATAAGACATGGTTCTTTCCTACCATTCCAAGCCGCCATGATTCGCAGCAACTGTGTCAGGTGCAGCGTTTGAAAGAGGAGCCCAGGCGGCGCGGCTGTCGATGGGGCAGGGAGTACCTGTGGGCCGTGTCCGCCAACGGAAAATTTTCTGGAGTTTTTTTTGAGATAGATATGTTTTCTATTGTTTTCTTTTAAATGGATACTAAGATAAGAATGTTTTTTTAATGGATACTAAGATTCAGTAAGGACCCCTTTTATTGGATGAAACCAATCATTTTACAGAAATCTCAGACAAAGTATGATAGTACTTGCTGTGAATAACGGTACCATGATTCATTGATAGATTTTATTGGTATTACTTTTCTTTCTGGCAGGGGGGTTCGAAAGCAGTAGGACCGGCGCGTTCGACTTGCGCGAAACAGGCCCCGGAAGCTAGATGAATACTGATGCTACAATTATTGTTAATATTTACTGATGATTAGAGACGATTATTGCTGGTTCATGATGCTTCATGGTGATTCTTGATGTTTGATAATTGCTGGCAATTTCGATACAGCTATATACGTAGCTACAACTATCCCTACTGGGGAGGCGTTCAGCTAAAGACGTATCATCAACAACATCAGCGGATCTGGCAATGGCAACAGGTGTATTCCAACAAACTGATTGCACAGGGACAACTAGCTGATGAGAAGTCCCTGCAAGGACAAGGTGAATTTAACCCGAACGGACAGCCACAAACCCACCACCAGTCACAGAGATGCGGACCCGTCCTCCGCATCAGGGGGTCCGCTGCGGAGCCGCAGGCCCGGTCTCCTGTGTCCAACAAATGGCTGGTGGCGATTGATGCTCAACGAGCAACACCATTATCATAAACCATAATTGCATTTGTACTAATTATCAAGTAACAAGTACAGAGTCCTTTTTGACCATCAAGTATCATCATGAACAAAAGTTATCTGTGGCATTGACGGCATTGACTTCAGACGTATAGAGGTCCGCGAGTTTGGGATCTTTCGGGTGAATTTGGGGTGATGATATGATCCAGCTTGCCGTAGTGCGTACGGCCACCCTGCCGGTAATCGCGCCCCAAGTGATTGGGATGCAGTGACCCAGCCGAGTATCCAAAAATCAGTTGCTGGTTGTGCTGTTAGAACAAACATGAACACACCGTCAACTCCTATATTTGTTACTGGATAATATTACAAGATATCATACATATTACAATCTGCATGTATATGCATCAATTTCATCATATTTGTTGTGTCTACATTGCATTTGGACAAATCATCCGGGCAGCATGGCGAACGTCCCTTCATCGCAACCAGCAACTTTCAACTGCATTTTGATTGAATCTCATCGGCTCAGCTTTGGAAGTAGAAATTGGAGTTGCTTCTAAATCAGACTGCCACAACACCATAGCACCACAGCATAAGGTGTACCAACATAGCAACCAACCAACCAATCAGCCAACAGCCCTACCTACGTAAATGCACTCACATGACAGGTCGTTCAAACATTCAATATCATTCAATATATTTCATGTGGCACATGCACTACACACAGACTACATACGTTTCATACATTGCATTCACTACATGCATGGCGTGCAGATGTTGCATCTACTGTATATATATATATATATATTATAAATATCGAATATATATATACACATAATAAAGTATATAGCTATCTATACATACAGATTGCACACTTTTCCAGTGTAGTGTTTAGGCGCCTACTGTGCAACCGGGGCACCTCAGTGACCTGCCATGGGTGTTTCAACGCTTTTGTAGTGCCGTCACTGTTTTTCAGCCTAGCAACGATACGCCACGGTTGTTGACCATGCTATGCTATGTTATCATTCTTTGAATGATGAGTCCGTCATGATGCGAAGAAAACCGCCATAGACCCTCGTATTAATTGTAATTAGAGCCACATGACTGTTGGGGTCCGTTACAGCCATGGCGTGAGCTGGAGCTTACCGATGCCATGGTGATAACGTTGCCATGATGGGAAGCAGAAGAGGTGGGGCCCCCGTGTGGTGCACGGGAGCTTCCAGAAGCTTCGTAATGTTGAATTTGGACGTGGATACAAAAGCAGAGTTTGAATAATGGTGAGATGATGGTTACAAATAGTCAATTAGGTATTGTCCGTTGTATTTCATTCATGATGAATGATCATTATTTTAGTTGTTGGGAGTCAACGATGAATTTGAGTATGGATATAAAAAGACGGTGAATGCAGATCAAAGAGCAGTGGATCATGGTGTCTTTGACTACTGATATCCTACAGTTGTTTCTGTTGACTGAACAATTCACGAATGATCTGGTTCGTCCATGTGCTTGACCTGGTGCCCAGGATTTGTTGCATCATGTTGAATCCAAACTCCTTTCAAAATCCCAAAATCGAAGATCGCCACTCTAAATATGAGATGATATGAGTGGAGTTCCCTGTAGCATCCCTGCAGGTTCACCTATCCCATGGCTTCACCGCTAGCCTTCACCTGTGACGCGGCTCGCAGGTGGGCTGTTCTTGTGCTTGGGATTGACCCTGCTATGCTTCGGGAGGACGCGCGCTGTGGCTGCGACTCAATAGCGGCTTCCCAACGTGCAACGCTGTGGGAACTTGGCATCCCATGTTTGGAAAATCCACCAGAAGTGTTGTGGCGAAATGGTGAAAATAGTCATAAATTTGCCCCCAAGTGGCGAACAGTTTCATCCCATTTTTCCACATGTTTTTTTTCCCCAGAAGTGTGGTGAAAACTGGTGGGTTTTCGGTCACGAAACGGGCATCCAGGAGCCCCGAAACGACAGCACTGCCGTGGCGAAGCCAACGCGGCATGGCATCCTCCGTGAGATGTCAGGTCACCCTGGGCTCGCTTCAAAAGTTGGCGAGTTAGTGATGGTTGATAGTGAGTAAAAATGGTTGATAGGGTTTTTGTTAATGGTTAACTATTATATATAACTAATTAAAGTATCAATGTTTAATGATGGATGGTTGATAGTGAATGGTTGATAATGATAGATGGGTGTTTCTCAAAGAATAGGGGTACCCCAAATAATCCATTAATCATAATTACAAATAAAGATAAAACCATTTCTAGGGGTCCCGTATTTTGAGAAACACCTGGATGGTAATGATTAAGGGTTGACAATGGTAATGAATGCCTTCCAATGGTTAACTATTGGGCTTGATTCATGATAGGATCATTGGTTGATGATAGGAACGATCAACCATTGCGCTGGAAGGATGATGCCAACTAGCTGGATTTGTGTAAGTGAAAGTGTTCACAACCCGTTCAACTGGGAGAAGCTTTTCAGCAATGAGTATATTGTGATCGGTGCAGGTGTGTTTTGCATTCCGCCGCAGTGCGAACCGGCAAGTGGTGGAGCCCAAATCCACAGGTTCCATCGTGGAAATGGCGATAGTCATAGTGGGAGATCTGGTACTAACAAACTCTGGTTGGTGGTTTCAGACATTGTTTATTTTTCCTATCAATTCAATTACGAACAAATGGATGGTTGACTAATACTTGTCTTAGGGGTTGAAACCACCAACCAGAACATACCAGAACAATATAAAGGTTAATCAGGCTAAATAGTGGATGACAGTGACAGGCCTTTTTGCGACACATCCTCGATTGTATCCTGCAGAAGGCGCCCCATGCATGTACCAACTAGATGTTTGAGGAAGTTTCAGCAGACAGAATCCGATAAGCCAACAATTGTGACCACGATCGAACAGACGCAAACTTCAACACTTGGAATCACTTTGAAACATATGGCAGTGGGTCAAAACCCTGTACCCCTGGTTCCCACATCATGAACCATTCTTTTCCCTATTATTATTATTGGTGATGATCCCCTATTATTGTTGGTGATTATCCCCTATTGAGGGTTTTGACTTATCATGTTTACCTCATCATGACACCTGTTCGCCCCAAACATCCCAAATCTATGAATGAATGGGTTGACACTAGCCGACATTCCGTGTTCAGCGAGGATTCAACGATCCATAGTTGGGAAGGTTATTGCATGCCGTGCGGTTGAACTGTTGTCAGTGTATGGAGTTGACGGTGGGGGACTTTCCGCTTTAGCTCATTGTGGTCGTCAAGACATGTCGTGCTGATGAGTGCTACGTGCGGGGGGAAGTGGGTTCAAACAGAAATAGTAGTTTTTTCTCAGTCATAGTAGTCCCTACATGTCCCTACACAAACAATGGCACAATATGTTTGTTGGGGGAAACATCTGCATATCTCTTGGTTGGTCCAGAGACACGTTCTGAACGGAATGGCTCTGGCTTGCACCGAAGTCAGGCCTATCGACCCAAGCCCAAGACGGTGCTTACGCGCAAAATCAGCAAGTCGTTGAAGTGCCTTCGATCTCCTTGGCTGGGCTGGTCTGCAGGCTAGGAAAAAGTGCCAGGAAAAATTGATGGGACGGGACTGCCTTTTTTTAGTTCTACATTTCTTTTACTTGAATAGTAAATTAGTAGTAGTTGGATATAGTTGCTTTGGTGCCAATGGGTGCTTTTCCCATTGGCACCCCGACTCGTTTGAAACGCATGTGTGCTTCTCACTTAGTTATTTGTGGTGCAGTCCCTTCTATGATCTTCTATTGCCATAGATATTTCTAGTCATTACTTATTGTGATCATTAGTTAACAATGGTTGACCACTATGGACATCCCACTGCGGCCAACATTTCTTGCTTCAGCCACCCGTCATTGCTGCGACATGCCCTTAGGAAGACCGCTGGAAATACCTTGCGCCCTGGTGAGAGGCACGTCCCGGCGCAGATGTTTGCATGGATCAAACCCAGATGCAATTCATATGGCTATGGGTCAATATTAACTAACCAACTAATGGAGGATTTACCAACAATAATAAGGGAAAACAATGGTGAATGATGGGGGAACCGGGGGTACAGGGTTTTGCCCCACAGCCATATCCCAACAGCTCAGTTCAGTGTCAGATTCCGATGTGAGTCAAGTAGTCCAATATCAAATCTTTCAATATCCTTTCTGGTCATATTCTTTCCCACGGCTGAAATTTGAAAGTTTACTTATCCTTGATTCGATGGACTCGATAACTTGGGTTTGCCATCGCGTTTGACGGATTGATTCATCCACTTTTTTGACATCATGAGATGAACCATCATTGGCCCTTTTTTGCCTATCATCCCCACTAAGCCCCCTAGTTAATGATGGTCAATCATGATGCCATGGGTTGACCCTCGATCACATGGCCTCCCATGGGACTCCCTTCTCACAGGTCCTTCGAGCTTCCACCTTTGTCGTTGGAGTGTAAGGCAGAGGCCCCACTGGGAGTTCCTCGTGGAGGGATCCAGCTGCTGAGCTCGCTGAGCTGATCAACGATCACCAGGATTTATTGAAGCGGGTGATTGATGCGGCTGGTGGGATTGAACCCTGATCAGCTGGTTGAACCAGATACCACCTGAGGGACCAGATGGTGATTGATGCAGCAGTGGGGTTGTTGAGTTTTCTTGATGTTTGAGGGAAATGAATGATGAAGAATGGTGAAGGATGGCTGAAGCACATTGAAGCAATACAAGCTGTTTAACGATGCTCTGGAATGATTACAAGCACTACTTGAGGATACTCACAATTTGCAATCTTGAAAAGTAGTTGACCTTGGTTGGAGGATGATCAATTGTGGTGAAGGATGGTTAAATGCATGTCAGCTGTGGTAAGATGATGCGTAAGAATGGTTGAGGATGCTCAATGATTGAGGATGGGTGAAAAGGTTTCAGCCATCGCCGAAAGTTTCAATCATGATTAGCCATGGTGACGGATGGTTAAGAATCGTTGTGAATGGTTTTCGGGGATGGTTTTTGATGGTTCGTACGGGTGAGGAATGGTTAAACGGGAGAAGGTCATGACATCAATATGTTTATTCATAATTATCCAATCTATTTAACAATGAGGATCATGAGCTGTTTTGACGGAAAATTGAAACTAAAAGCGTCCCAATGTATGAAAAGTTGCAGCAGGTAGTCCGGAAGAAGAAATGTCAGAGGCGAAGAGATGTTAAGAGAGAGAGAGAGAGAGATATATATATATAGAGAGAGATGTGCGGAGAGGAATCACCTCCAGAAATGCTGGTTTCTGAAATAGTTGTTTGTGCTCCAGGATGGTCGAAAGGTAGGCTCAGTAAAGCAGCAGGTGCAGAGGTTTGTGGCGAAAGTGCTGCTGCGCAAATATTGCATGCCGCTGTGGCGCAAAGAACATTTGCAAGTCAAACTCGTACAGTAAAAACCAACTGCCAACAGCAGACAACTTTCGGAAGTTGGAGTGCATGACTTCTTTGCGGACAACCCAAATATCAACAAAGAAATGACAACCCGAAAATCAACCAATAGGTTCTTGTTGGCTTCTTCTTAGTTTTTACTCTTCAAATATCAGTCGAGTTTTTCTCATGTTCACGGGGATGGATTTAGTGATCCGTTACAACCATCGCGCCTTCGCGCGCCGACACGTCGGGACGGGCTGCCAGGTGTCCAAGCTGATCCAAAAGTTCGATGGCATCTACCCCTCCGAGGTTCTGAAGCCCTACGAGATGCAGGAGGAATACCGAGCCCACTTCAGGAGCGCCAGGGCTCCGCCAGCAGTGGTGAAAATCCACCGTGATTTCGCCATGGACTGGCCACACTGCCACCAGATCATGAGGTTTGGGGATCACCCCCCAGGTATCACTGTACGCCACCTTCACATCATCCAGATTGATGTGATTTCGGTTGTCTCTTTGTATGGACTTTGAGCTCCGAAAGAAAAAAAACTCTCTTCTCGATTCCTGAAGGAAACCACCGCAACATTCATGAACATTCCACAATATTGAAATACATCACAACCTACTATATGTAAAAAAGTATTATATACAGTAAGCAGATATGAATACATCATTTGTATACACACATACTTCTCTTATCTTCTTCATCTCCATGTCTCCATTTGGGACACCATTCCGTATGTGTTGGACACCCTTGGAATCGCTGCTTTCCCACTTCCAGGCCAGAGGCTGCCAGCCAAGCTTGGGAGGAAATGGATCCGATGAGTTGCTCGTGGCACGTGGGAAGTTCATGGCTGGTGGACCCCTGGTGGACCCCTGGTGGACCACTGGTGGATGCTTAGAGTTCTAACTTTGGTGGGCTTAGGACTCTTGAACTTTGACCAATTTTTTGGGCACGGATACGACAGGATCATATTTTGATGACCGTTCTTACGATTTGATTTGCCAGCACCACAAGGGAGATCTATTCATCAGCTGTGATCCACAGGCGCAGCAGCTGTTACCATTGGGGGGAGAGGATGGGAGAGGCATTTTTCACCTCTAACCATAGATATTCTTTTGGGTCGCTATAGGAACATCTACCGGGACATTCCTTGCTTATACCAATCTATCCGGTTTTCCAGCAAACAAATGTTCCATGAACATCCATGAGCAACTAGTCCCGGCCTTGGATTGGATCAACGTGAAGCGTATTGGATCCACCCCTGAATCTTTTCACGACCTTTGCACTACTCTCACCCAGCACCATTTGTCAGAGACACGGATGGCTCCAATGGCCCTGAACACCAGAGGGTTAGAATTAATTACATGCAAAAATGAGGTTCATGTTCTGGTGCAAATAATTTTGCTGAGTCAACGGTGCTTTCTTTTGTCCTGAGGGACAAATGAGGTTTGTCTTGCGAAATGCGGGTGCAGGTAGCTTTTGCATTGCTAATCCGTGCTATCGTTGGTTGCAGTCACCCCTATCATTGACCCCGACATTCGTTCTCTTGGTGATTTGCTGGTACTGAAGTTTGGAGGTTTGGCTCGTTCTGAATCATTATTCTCACTTGGTTTATGTTGGTTCTTGATATTTCTTGATGTTTGCTGATTCTTGCTGGTTATTTAGTTGTGGGTTACTTTGTTCAACGAGTGTTTGTGTTGGCTGGTTGTTGCTATTGTTGAATTGCTAACAGTTGTTTCTATGGTTTATTCAACTGATGTTTGTCTTTCCACCATTGGTAGATGTTGGTTATAAGCATTCACCGTTTATTCAGCCATTCGTGATGGTTTTAACCATTGAGTTAACGAACAGGGACGGGTTTTAACCATGGAGTCAACAAACAGTGACTGGTTTTAACCATTGTTTCAACGGACACTGTCTGGTTTTCAACCTGTTTTAACCAACAGTGACTGGTTTAATTCAACCTGTTTTAACCAACAGTGACTGGTTCCAAGCTGTTTCAACCAACCGTCAAACAGTGTGGCAAGCCATCGAAGTGACGATTCCATTCCTACGCTTCCAGCGCTGAGGCTTCGCTCAACTGCTGTCCGCGGAGGAAAGTGTGGAGGGCTTCGTGGATGCAGCTGGGCGTCGAGGTGGACACCAGGGGAAGATCTGAGGTCCCCTGGGGACATGGTAGCATGGTACATGATGTATCATAGGGATGATGTGATATGTATTGATATGTGGATTTATATGGTTGATATGGGTATGGGTCAAGAACAATCATCCCGAAAGTGGCGTATTTAGGTGAGCATCCCAACAAAGAGTTCATGTTTGGGATGCTCGCCAAGGGTACCGGGGTGTTGACCCACTGACAAATCGGATTTTGAGCCATACCCAAAGATGATCAAACATCTTCGGTGTTATGTCCAGAAGCTGCCCACCTAATCACCTGATACCTGAATGGCTTCATGTCTTTGGGGGGTGTTCCGAACGGAGATGCTGCCGGATTTTGATGACTTTTTGGGATCAATTGCTGCAGAGAACTGGGACATCAATTCAAAGGGTCCAAATTCTGCAAGCTTTTGAGCTTTTGCTGGTTCGCTGATTTTGCTCTTGAAAAAAAAGATGATATTTTGGAGGGTGGTGGTATTTGGTGATATCTCGCACCGCATTTTGTCAGGGAACTTGAACAACCCCCACTGGTTTAATCAGTCTTTCAAGGGGTTGCCCAATCGTAAAAACTGCACCATGACAGAAGTTGGCGCCCCGATTGAGATGCAACTATCAAACCCTGACAGCAACTGTTTGATCATCCAAATGGAAATTTTAATGGGTATTAATGGGTGGATTATGGATAACCTGATTGGACATCAACCAACCCAACCAATTCAACCTTATAATGTGCTTTCACAGGTTTGTCGATGCTTAGCTTTTCTTAGTTGTTTCTTTACCATTCTATGTATTTGGTAAAGTTTTGGGGCTTAATTAATAGCGATACCACCATTTGTCTATGAATCCTCCGTTGACATTCTAGTAATAACTAGCGGGTATCAGTTGCCACTGGCTCTCCCATGTTTTTTCAGAGGCGATTTGGTAAAAAGCTGTGATTCTTGTTGGCAGTCACTACACAAGGTGGGGCCCTCAATCGTTCGCCAAGTTGTTTTATCACTAGAGATAGTTTTGAAAAAAGTCTAAGTAAACGGATAATTGGCTAGTCACCAAAGAATAGTTAAATGAGTGCTCAAAAGGCTGAGTATATGGTGGATAGAACTTACGTACCATAGCTACATGGCTTCACAACGGTCGTAAGCAACTTATAATTGGAGGGCCACCTTGCAGAAATACATCAACCCGCCAACTGCTCCCAGTTTCCCCAGGCTTTTTGCCTCCATGGTGATGTCCCCAGATCGAATCTCTAATTTCAGTTGCGCTGAGTGAATTGTTTGGAACTTCACAGAGGGGTCAACCATCAATTGCCTGGTAAATCCTGGTAAATCAAATGGTTGTTGACATGTTTTCAGTCGAACCTTTGATGTACCAGGTGCACATATCTCCCTTGGCAGCTGCTATCCTTGAGTTTCAAGCACTGGTCACTGGTATCCTATGGTGTTCCTCCCAAGATGGGGCTCTGAGGTTGGAAGTGGCCTAGGGAAGCTGGTTCTTGTGGCTTCCACCATCACCACATCACCCTGCTGGGGCATCGAGCCTCTTGAGCTTGAGCTGGCAGCAGGATTGCTTGTTGCTTGTTGCCATGGATTCCAATCATGGCTTAGAATTCCTTTATTTTTGATTTATAAATATAAATATATTCATTCAATAATGCATCTCGTGACTTTTTGTGTGTATATGTATTTATTTCTGAACATTTCTCATTATTTCTGGGTAGTGTGAATAGTACAGTTGCAAATCCACATTTGCAGTTAGCTAGAGAGAGATCGATGCGTGCATATCCACGTAGGTGGCTACAATACATGTCCGCATCGATGGATGGATGCACATACCCACCATTATTCTCAGACATCATGATCAATTTACTCTTCTTATTATCCATGCGTTGAATTGTCAGGATACTTATGAACCACGAATCATCAATTCACTCCTGACCGTTGTTTGTCGAAGTCATGAACCATCAAAAGCCATCTTGAACCATCATAAAAACCATCATTCACCATTCTAAATCATTAACCAGCAGCCACTAACTGCATCAGCAAGCGGCAACCATCATAAACCATTATCGAGTGACAAGCAGAAACCATACCACAACCACCATTTATCATCCATTGATCTCTAAGCACCACTGTCTTTAACCATCATGTATCATCATTTATCATACATTATCATTACGCAACGATTAACCATACTAACCAGCGATTCAGAATCGTCCATCATCATCCATTGACCATCATCGAGAACAGTAATCACTCCACCATCATGAACTATCATGAACCATCATGAGCCATCATGAACCATCATGAGCCATCATTCACCATGTTCAACCAGCATCGACCATCACAAACCATCATTAACCAGCATCAACCATGATAAACCATGATAAAGTATCATAAACCATCATCAACCAGCATTGATCATCATGAACCACTACAATAAGGTGGGCCCCCAACCACTTATGAGTTGGGTGATAACCCCTACAACTGGTAGAAATCACCCTAGTTAGATGAGTTATAAACCAACTAACCTAAGTGGTTGGGGGCCCACCTTGTACCACCGTGCTGCTCCACCTGTTTCCCCGTTGGATTCGCCGTGTCGAGGCTCAGCCCGGCACGCTCTGCCGCGGCCAGCGAGGGCTGGCGACAGATCGATGGCGCACGGCTTTGCGGAGACGCGAGGTGCGGAGCTGGCGACGCTTAGGGATGCTTAGTGTTGGTTTCTTGGTGGGTCATGGTTGATACTGAGTTGATTTTATGAATTATGAGTTGAGAATTAGGTGATTTTATGGATTTGTTGATTGCGAGTTGAGAATTAGTTGATGATGATTTAGTTGATAATTAATGGAAGATTAGATATGAACTTGCTAATGGATGATTCGATATGATTAGCTAACAACTAAACTATAGTGGTTAATCAATGATCATTACAATGGTTTAGTATTGGTTGATAGTGATTAGTTGTATATTATAGTCAACGTTGGTAATGTTTTGCTTTGATGGTTGGTGTCAATTGGTGATTATTATACAACGATGACCAATGATCAGTAGTGATAGTGAGTTTGACAATGATGGTCAATGATGGGGAATGATATGGTGGTTGGGAACCAACAATCATGCCGCACAACTGCTATGAATCTTTTCTGCTTGGGTTTGATGGCATATGGCACATGGTGTCACAGTACATGGTGGGGCATGAATCCCACCTACAGCCATCAGTGGAGGGGAGCACCCCTCAATTGCAGCGGCCAAAAATTGAGGTCCTTACGTTACATGTCAGCGCCAAAATGTTCCCACGGGGACTGGTGGGACACCATTCCTCCAAATCTTCTCAGAGTGTCCAGGCTTTGCTGGGATGCACATGATCCCCGCTTGTCACCATGAGCTGCATATTAGTTCCCTTGGATTTTTTTGTAAGTTTTGTATTTCAGGGATTCCACGCTGGGGATGACCTGGATGACATGGGGATCTGCTGGGGATTCCAGGCTGGGGATGCCAGGCTGATCCGAGGGAATTGTTTGCGAGATTTGCCTCCTGATGCCCTGAAAGCCTCGCACTTCTTGCTGACCATGGGAAGGGTGCGGGACCCGGGATGGGGATGTTTCAAGGGAGGCAAGTTGTGGGACACCTAGTACAGGGAAGTTGTGGGACACCTAGTACAGTCTTAGTACAGTACATGTTCGCTGTAGTAGCTTTGTAGTTGAGTTTCTGCTGTTGGTCTTCTTTCGAGTTTTGAACCCAACGGTTCTTCTGTTGAAAATAAGAAATGTTTGGACCGTAACTGCTTGCTTGCTGACAGTTCTTTAGTCATCGTGATCGGTTTGGGTTTTGCATAATGATGCGCCAAAGGTGTCAACACCTATGCTTTGTCGGTGGCGACTCAATGCAATTTCAAATCTCCACCCCACCGGCATTCTTTGTGGGGCCCAAAACCCACATAAAACGAGAGGACTCCTCACTGGGAAGCACGGACAAAAAACATATATTCCTTTCTTGGGAACAGATTACCCTAGAGCTGTTTCATCCCGGTCACCTCAGCAGGTCAACCCCGGTCACCTTAGCACGTTAATCCTGGTCACCTACGCTGGTTCATCCCGGTCGGATAGTGGGAATCACCATGGTAGGCGTTTTCTGCTGCTCGCAGCTGGAGGTCGGCAAGCTGCCGGCAGGGACTCGACAAGTGGCCGAAGCTTCGTTCCAGACGTGCCAGGTTCCAGATGTGTTGCCAGTTGATGTTCCCAATGGCGGCTGGCTATGTCCGGAAATGGAACGTTTTTTATGCTAAGAAGGATGATTTTGGTGCTAAACTGTCATTCATTGATAGTTGTATTGTTTACTCTTATTATTGTATGTTCACTCATGTATATTTGGAAGTACTGATCGTGAACATGATCCACCATCATGGTCCACCACCAACAAGAGGTGGCCAAGCTCAACCACCACGAACCACTATAACCATTTGTATGTCTTTGGTTGTTTTGACAATTATCATTGTCGTTGTTATTGCTGTCGTCGTCGTTGCCTTCATTTTTGTTTTGTTATACTGTTGTTATTGCTGGTTCTAGTCCTGGTCCTGGTCCCGGTCCTTGTCCTTGTCCTGTTGTTGTTGTTGTTGTTGTTGTTGTTGTTGTTGTTGTTGTTGCTGGTGGTGCTGTTGTTGTTGTTGCTGGTGGTGCTGTTGTTGTTGTTGTTGTTGTTGTTGTTGTTGTCGTGGTTGTCGTGGTTGTTGTTGTTGTTGTTGTTGTTGTTGTTGTTGTTTCTGTTGTCGTTGTTGGTTCTCTAAGTTGTTGCCGTTCCCTGTCATACCCTGTCAATGTTGGTTGCTACACCCTTTTATTGTTGGCCATGATGCAGTCACAATATGTCACAATCATCAACCATAGGTCGCCAATGATCAATTTTCCAAAGTATTTGGGACGGTTCGTTGATTGTGTTTGAGAGGGGTTGAAATTCGTTTTTGAGACTGCCCAGCATTGATCATGATTCATATTTATACCCTGTTCTTGCTGCGTGTTTAACCCTCTCCTGCTGGGCTAGTGTTGGTTGCTTTGCAGCAACAATCATCAATCATTAGAACCCAATATCAACCAATACCATCGAATAACACTATGCACCATGTTTAACCAACATCAACAGATCTTAATTATCAAGAGTACTTCACAAGTATCATACCACCTCTTGTAAATAATCTTACAATCCATAACTTGTAACAAATCTTATCCTGGCTGGTGGGTTCAAACATTCTTTATTTTCCCTATAGTAATTATTGATTGACAAACATATTTTTCACAGGGGTGTTTCAACCACCAACCAGATGATCATCATTAGCCATTATAGTCATAGTTTTAGCCATCATTACCCATCATTAACTATAGCGGGGTGGTTCAACCACCAACCCGCAACAAGCATCAGCCGTGGCCAAGGAACGCTTCCTGGATCTGCTTTCATCTGAACCACGGCAGCAAGGGCCGCGCGTCCTGTGGTCCGTGGGCAAACGTTTGGAACCTCGTGAAGGACTGGAAGCTCGGCACGGACGACGAGGCAAACTGGTTGGTCAAGGTGAGCCATACAGTGAACTGAGTTGACCATGGATGATGATACCAAAGCAAAGCTGGGAACTGGCTGGTCAAGACCATGGTTACAGTTAACTGAGTTAACCATGGATGATGATATCAAAGCAAAGCTGGGAACTGGCTGGTCAAGACCATGGTTACAGTTAACTTACAGTTAACTTAGTTAACCATGGATGATGATATCAAAAGAAAGTTTGATGGAAATAAGATGAAATAAGTAGTCATTCTTGCGTGCAGCAGTGCTTTATAGCAAATAATGATTCTGATGGATGACCGTGGTTTTAGCTACGGATCAAACATGGGGAAACGAGCCAACAGGGGATACCAACTTCCCAAACATGGGAAGTGCCCAACAGGTGACAAAATCGTGGGGAAACATACTAACACCAAAATGATGGTAGGTCCAGCTGTTGAGAAACCTCCCTAGCATTGAAAATCCTCAGCTACAGGTCGCTGACTGACTGCACGGTGTTCGGATTGATTTCCTGCAGGGCCAAGCGGTATCTCCTGGTGGAACCTGCTACTGTATTTGCATGGGCAAATCAGCCTGCCACATGCGCAACAAATGATGGTTTGATACAAGCACCCAACAAAGGTGCAGCTCTAGTTGAACATCCAATCATCATCCATGAATTCAGTGAATTGCTGATGGCTCTAGGATCTTGAGAATCATATATCCTCCCTGATACATGGCTTAGGGATCAGTAGTCAAACTTCAGGAACCACTGGGCACCAGCTCGCCCGGGTAGGTCCTGGCAAGCCCAGGAATCAACACATCCCACGGACAGACAAAAAGACATGACCTTCAATAAGAATTTGCAGGTCAACATGGTGAAGATTGGTGAACATTGGTGGTGAAGATTGGTGAATATTGAAATAATGTTGACAATATGGTGGGCTACATGGTGAAGATTGGTGAACATTGGTGAACATTGGTGAACATTGTGATGAAGATTGGTGAAAGTTATGTGGTGAATCATCAAAATCATCCAACGGTTCAGAACACCGTTGAGGATCGTTGAGAAGGAAACATGGGGGTTGGTAGATCACTGCAGGGAGCCTCGAAGCCATGAGTCGGGAGTTGGCGGGGAGCGCCAAAGTGATCTTCAACCCCGATCCTCGACCCCTGTTGTTTGGGAGGGTTTGACCTGACTGTGTTCTGGGAGGAGATTGGGTGTTTTCGTGCATTCCAGTGATTTAAAAACCATTTGGTCCATCTTCGTTGTTTCCGTTGTTTTCACAATCAGGGCCAGTAGGGCTATGTTATGAAGTTTACCATTTTTGACCAGCCGCGATCAACCGTGAGCAAGCGCCAATTATCAATCGTGAACCATCATCAACCATCAACTTACATAGATTCAATGAGTGATTCACCAAGCCTAGTCATGATTTTCCTACGGATAGCAACAAGCCCAGCCTGGAGATACTGAGCAACAGGGATCGATTGGCACCTGGTGCCATCCAGGGCAGGTCCCACCTGCATGGGACATCGTAGCTGCCAGAGCGCCTCCAGAGGAACATGTGAGCGCCTCATTCTTACGTGCCGAATGGTCAGATGCCGAGGAGACGCGTTCGAAATTTGGGCGAAGGTTAAACCACCAAAATTTGCGGTATCCCAGATCATCCAGATCCATTTTGTATGTTCTGCTGGGGAAGAAATTGTAAGAATTTCGCTAGTTGTGCCATGTTGTGCCAGTTATTTCTTGCACTTCAAACTCGGTAAGAGTTATTGAGTTGACGTTTGTGTGCATTTTTTGCATGACTCATCAACCTACAAACCAGGATGCGGCTTTTGGCCAAGGGTTTCTCACCAATTTGTCCTCTCAGCTGATTTGGCAATCTGCTGGTGGTGTCATGGGAAAGCTTTCCACAGCCAACTCTCGCGCCCAGGAACTGATAGTTGGACACCATGAAGGTTGTACAATTACAACCTGATGTAACCTGTATTAAGATGTATTCAGTGATACCTCCGAGCAGCTGTTGGATTCCCACCGAACCTATCCTGGAAATGTCGTTGATGCATTGACCGAGCGGTCACCAAGACGCTCAAAGCTTGGTCGCTGGATGTCACTGGTATTTGAGGCTTCAAGCATTGAATTGGTATTGCGAGAATGGCAGGAATGTCTATCAACGAACTGGGCAAGACCAGTTTTCGCCAGCTTAATGGTAATGTGATGTGTCGATTTGGTTGATGTGAACGGCGTATCCCACGCCAGGATGTGCTGGTGCACCGATACAGCCTGTGAGGCGGCGAGCAACTCAAAGAAAGGCTTTGCAAAGATCAAAGCTCTGGTGAAAAAAGAGTGATCACCTGGATGAGTGGGTTGGTACTGATGGTGACTAACCACCAAGAGGGATTCCTAACATTTCAGCACCAACAGAAAAATGTAGGGTTTATGATGTATTTTTATATATACATATATCTTTACACTTTATATAATGGAACATATCAGTGTTAATGATGGCTTTCATGATGGTTGATCATTGGCAAATACAGGTTGATGGTTAATGGTTGGTAGGATAATGATATTCCTTGGTCAGTCTCGAGTTGATCCTTAGCCATGATGGCCCAGTAAACCAACCCATGGGACCAATTCAAGTCGCTGGCAGGGTGCAGCATGGAAAGTTTTGAAAAGTCTTGTCATACTGGTCTATGATGTCTTTTGAACTAGTATGAGCTGGTAAAACTGAAGTAATTTTCTACAGGGGGGAGTATCTTTCACATTCTTTCACATGTTTTTTGCACAAACCTTTGGATAAATCCGAAAATCCACATATCTCCGGACCTTGCGATTCAGAATCCCAACACCAACGAGGCCCCCAGGCGCTCCCAAGCCCCGCGCTTCCAACCCCTTGCTGTGTCGCTGGGTCCAGGGACTGGTGAGCGCCCAGTGAAGTAGTGGCTCCTGCACGGTGTCCCGCATCATTGGTCCAGCTTCAACCAGGGTGAATGATGATGCTCAAGCGAGGTCAATGGTGATAAACCAGGGTTGATCCTTACTGATGCTTAAGCAAGGTTCATAGTAGTTAGACAAGACTCAAGTAAGCAAGGTTCTTTACTGATGGTTGAGCAAGGTTAGTTAGCCAGCGCAAATCAGGTTTGATGATCGTAGACAAGACTCAAGTTGGTGAACGATGGACCAAGATTGGTCCACCGTGGTTCTGCCAATGAACTTCAAGCAGCTGCTGTTGCTGCGATGGTAGTGAATCATACTGTTGAAAAAGAAGGGTCAGCGTCGATGGTGGTTGAGAAAGTTGTTACTGATCTATAAATCTATAAACAAATAACAAATATTTAAAGACATCTAATGTCTAAATTATAATCTATCAAACAAATGACAGATAAGGGTTTTGACATTCAATTCTGGTTGCTGCCGAAGTGATTGGCGGTGGTTGCTGGTGGCTAGTGCAAAAAGAAGAAAAGCAATACAACAATAGTATGCATGACTTTCGGTTGTCCACAAATGGTCCGGATGTCTCAAGTTCTTATTTCTGTCCACATTATATATGAAAAAAACTATATCAATATATAAAATAAATGATGACTTTGGGATAGAGCGGGGTGCCACCATATTTGTGGATAAATTCATGCTTTGCTCGAATGCCGTGACCGCTGCGAACCACGTTGAACGGGTACGCCACTGTGAGGAATGATCCGTGGTGAAATCAAATGTATATGATGGATGTCATACAGTTGATGAATCCTTTCCATTGAACGTATATATTGAATATTGTATCTTCCTGGTCTATCCAAACCCAGTATGTATATCGGTTCAATCCGAATACCACCCATTGATCGCCTACAATGCTGTTACATGCAACAAAAGCACTGATCATCCTGGTGTAACATGTGGTATGTGCGATTTTCAGCAACGCTATACCTGTTGACATACGACATTGTCAGTGGTATACTGTCAACGACTGGTCTCCCCAATCACGATTTGAGTGGATTTTATGTGAGTTGACATGATACTATAGCCATGAAAAAGGCCACTAGTGGTTTGAGCATGACTGCATGAAGACACCCAAGAGTTGGGTTTAGGATCCAAAAACGGATGAGAACAGCACCCCTGGGTACTTGGCGCTATCAAACCCCACAATTGCTTTGGTTGGGTTGATGGTTCTATTCCCCATTGGCACTATAGACAGGTTTACAGTTTACATGGTACACAGGAGTGATTTTCTGAAGGGATTACCCTCATGGACGAAAAGTTACCGTGCTGCCATTCCCCAAAGTTCAAGGCGCTCAGTTTGCCAACAACCCATGGGTCATGATGCCTTTCATACTTGAGTGAACCAGTGGAATGTCGCATTTGCGCCTGCTTCAAGGCCCTACGGGGTTGTAGACAAGCCATGAGGATTCAGTCAGACGTCAAGCACCATTCATCCTTGACCATCATCGACCAGTATCAACCGTTATTCAGTGTTATTAACCACCATTGATTGGCCATTATCACCCATTACAGTATTTGCCATTGATTAGCCACTATGAGCCAACACCAGAAATACTGAAGCGCATGAAACGAGACTCTGCCACCTGAAACAACTTTTGCCAAGCCTGCCGGAAGACACATGCTCTCTGCTTCCCTGCCTGACCCATGATTTTTTTGAGATGCGCCCAGCTGCAAGTTACCACTGAACAGTGGCCAAACAGGAAACACCTCAGAACTCCAAGTGATCGATAAAAGTGATCAAAGTCGCCCATTGGTGAACCATGAAATCAAGTAGCTGGTATATTCCCTACTATTGTTGCTTGTTATCCCCTTGTCATCCCCTATCATTAACCAGCGAAACCAGCTAGCCCCTGGTGCACCATGACCGTGGATTCCCATCACGTTCCATCGGCGCATCGCCGCCCCCCCAAGCGCTCGCCATGTCGCGCAGCTCCCTGCGTCCGCCATGTGCCGCGCCGCAGCGCCGCTCCACGACGCGGAGCTTGGGAGTGGTGCAGCGGACGGCAGCTCCGGAGAACGACGCTGGGCCCATGCGCTCCGGGGATGGCTGGGGGATGGTTGGGGATTGGTTGGGGATTGGTTGGGGGTGGAGGTGAAGGTTGATGATGATCAAGTGCAGGTGGATGATGGTCAGACCAGAAGCATGTTAAATGATGACGAATGATCCTTTAATGATGATTAAATAAGCTGGTTAAACCTAAGGGTGAAATTTGGTCAAAACCATGGTTGACTGGTTGGTGGTTGAAACGTTTCGTATTGTTCCCAGTATCAACAAATCGTTGCTGGGTTGAGGAGCATATTTTTCATAGGGGTTGAAATCCACAACCAGTTCATGATTGTTCATGATCCTGAATGATGCTTAATGGTTGAGTCACACTAGTATGATGGTGAGTGATGACTGATTCTACAGCAATGATGTTCGATAATGGTTGACCAACAGGGTTCAATGATGTTTTGCAATATTAGATAAATGTTGACAATGATTAATGATGGTTCATGGTTCATACCCATAGGCAATCAAGTTCGGCTTGATGATTTTGTGATGATGTCAATGATTCAGCACACGCTGTTGATAATTCTTGTTGTTGCTTATGATATGTAAAACAGTAAACTACGATTGGTGATAGATAGCAAATATGATGATTTCTAAAATCATTATTCCAAATTCACCAACCATCACATTGAACGATTAGCCTTTTTTTGTTAGATGTGTTTGTTTTGACTGATCTTACGGAGAATGAATGTAATCGACGTTCTAGCAAGCCCTACGAAAGATCATCCAATCTCTCTAGTACCAGATTCTTTTACTTAAGATGCAGCAGATGGTGTGGCGACAAAGCTCTAGTCAGTTCATGGAGTTGTCACACAATGGTTTTGATCCGTTCTGGGATTGTCCCACACTGCCATTGATGATCAGTTTGCTTTAGTAGCTGTACTGACCACTGTCCTGCGTAATCTCAGAAACATGTCTACATATTTCATGTCTTTGCAACCTCGTCATGCCTCATCTGGCACCGAGGATATACAAAGCTTCATGGGGCAGGAAAACTGGAGGCGCAGCCTCGCGGCTTGGGTCTCGCAGCGGTACTTCCAAAGGCTGCATTCACAACCTGGTGGGGGCACACATCATTTGGGTTTCAGTGGACCCCACATGGCCCTTGCAGTCTTCCAGTCTCTTCGTTACACCTTGTTAGTCACTGTAAGCCAGGAAGTGAAGATCGAGGATGACAGACCCGAGATTTCGAGTCTGTTCATTGCCATGGGTTTCCCCCAAGCATAACCGTCCCTTGGTTTTAAGGGTCGCAGATGGTCGCAGGGTCGTCCAGAAACTCTGGTGGCTGCAAGGCAAAGGATCCGAAAGGAAAATGCCCATGCTCCAAAAAATGCGGAGTTTTCCGTGAGGAGCAGTGGGAGACGATGGGTCTTCGATTGGTTTCTTGGGTTTCTGGAAGTGTTTTAAAGCGATGTCCGGATCTGACAGTCAGTCAGTTTGCGGATATGTTTATTGAGTACCTTGGTAAGTTGATCATTTTTAAGGCTTCAAGAAACCAATACTGTAGGTATTTCACGCAGATCAGAGCAGACAGGTTCTTTGAGCCGTGCCAAGCATCGCCCGTGCCAGAATTGGGGGTGGGAGAGATTGGCAGGAAACCAATATCTGTCATAAATACCATTGCTTCCCTGCTGGGCCCTGGTGATAAACCACATCAACTAGTAGATAACTTCAAGATCTCGGGATGTTGCATCTTACTGTTTGATGCAAGAAGCAATGAATAGGGAATTCGATATGACCGAGAACAATAAGGATGTTACCAAGAATTGCAGGTGGTTGGAACATCCTCATTCTCTAATCATTAAAACATATGCAATGAATATTGCAGCGTTTTACACAGCCCACCAGACACATCCCGACACCACCCATTTGGAGTTTGTTGCAACAATGCCCACGATGGATTTGGGGGTTGATCCAAGATGTCGTCTTGTCGATCCAACCAGAGCAGCAGCAAAACAATGGCCGATAATGGCAATGGCAATATAACTGGGCTTCAGAATCTAGATCCATTGTTAGATAATGGCCAATTTAAGTGGCAAAACAATCGCCGATAATGGCCAATAATGAGAATGATAGATCCATTGTTCATTCTGGAAGAAAGCAAGCGATAACAGTTGATAGGGCCAGCGAATCAGCTCTCACTGTTGATGGTTAAGAAGAAATATTCATAGTTGAATGAACCATAGATTTGCCACTACTTACCTTATGAGTACCTGCCTTATGATAAAGTAGTGCTAAGAGAATTGGTTAAGAACATTTGACAGTGGTCGATCATGCCAACGGTGAGTGGTTGGCTGTGGTTGCTGGTCAATAAACAGCTGATTCAAATCCCTGAGGACCTCAGAAATGGGTCCGCAAAGGTATGAGCACAGCCTGTTGTGCGTGCCAACCCCCCCTCTTTTGCCGCGGTCCGCGCTTGTGGTTTCTCCTGGGTCTTCTGGGTCGGCCCCTCCCCCATTTGTACCGTCATTGTAATTGCTATGGTTCATCATCATTAGCAATTCCTTGCTTCATACGACTGGGAAGATTTATAGAATTTATAGCTATACATAATTATCATTTATAGATCATTATGAATAGCTGTAAATGATACTGTAAATGATCTAGTCATTCTGAATTGGTTTTTATATAGAATTGATACTACATAATTTTGATAGCTATACAAAACTATACAAAATGTTAATGACTTGTCATAGCTATAAATCCTGCAGAATGGCTTGTTCCCATCGACCGCTGGTCCGTTGCAGCACCCGCCGCGGCTCCAGGAACGCATGCCGAACCTTGGACGTGCCAAAGAAGCCCTGCCAGGTTATGCAGCCGGTGGTCTTAGGGTGCAGTTTGTGAAGCTTAGTGGTGCTTGGTGGTGCTTGGTTCGTGATGATGGCTGGCGGTTGGTGGTGCTTGGTGATGATGGCTGGTTGGTGATGCTTGGTGAAGCTTCGTGATGATGGCTGGTGGTTGGTGATGCTTGGTGATTTGGAAGTTGGAAATGTGGCTTTATGATGATGGTTAATGATTGGAAGTGATGGCTTCAGATGGTCCAAGATGATTCATGATGGTTAAGATTGTTGGAGAGCCTTACTGATGGTTAATGATGCTCAATGATGGTTGATGTTTATGGGTAATATGCCAAGTGTATGGGTGTTTATCCTGGTCACTGACGGTTTTATGATGGGTAGTGGTGGTTGGTAAATGGTTCATCATGGGAGAACATGACGAATAAGAGGAGTTGAGTTGGGAATCATTGTCAATGATGGTTGTCAACAAGCTTCAGCTTTTTGGTTCGTGTCAACACTGGGATGGCCATTTGAGTGATTGACATGGTCTGTTGATCATTGCAGTGAGCCTAGGAAGCCGAAACATTAGCAGGTCAGTCGCCATGGCTCACGTGGGTGGTGTATTCCCTAGAGAGGAATGCTTACCAATTTTTGGATCTCAAAAGTGTCGCCTCAACCAGGTGATATTAGGCAATAATGGTTCAGAACGGTTGATAACAAGACGCAATGCCTCTTCAGCCGCACCTGGGTACACACGGAAATGTTTGTGCAAAGATGTGACAATTGGTTTGTCAAGAGTGATTGACGGTTTGGCAATTTTGAACTTGATCATGGCTTTTGGTTCAGGGGTGTGTGGCGACATATGGCGTCCATATTGCGAAAGCATTTCGGCGACCTTGGTCTTGTTGCTTTCACCGCCTTGCCCCCTCCGAATGTATAGATTCAGAGCGATGCCAACCAGGCTCTAACCAACCAACGACTGGTCAGTTCGGGCAGCGAACAGTTGTTCACATCGACAGAATACCAAGCTTTGTTGGGATGTTCAGCTACCAATTTTGACCCATCCCTGGAGGCCTTGAGGCACATAAGCAAGCAACAAAATGGGGGTGTCCAGCCATGGTACGTTTTCATGAATGGCTAGTGTCTTGCAGAAAATTTGTGGCGAATCGCCCACACGTGTTCCGCTCATCCATGGTGTCCCAATCCCTCGTGGCGGCTGGCCAAAAATCCATGACAATGGCCAAGCAAGCAGCATTACTGGGGTGAACCGGAGCTGAAACATTGTGAAAACTTACACTGTTTCAATGTTGTTTTGGCATCATTCAGGATGGGCTGTGCCATCACAATGGATATTACTTTTTGATGTTCAACAATTTGTTTCTTAAAGTCATAACTGACAAAATTGTCAATCACATTCTTTTTGACATGGCTTTGTAGCGTTAATCCCATTGGTTAACCATTGATTTATCATTGAAAATACTGCTGACAACCATTCCATTGTCAACTATATGATATATGGACCGTTAAACCCCATTCATTGACCATAAGGAAAAAACCCTTCATGAGCCATTCATCCACCAATCTTTTATGGATTTTTATGCTATGCCAAGGTCTCACAGCCACCGGAGCATCTCCAGCATCTCCACAGGTTCACCCCTGCGGACACGGAGACGATCTCAGTGAGCTGTCCATGGAAGCTGTGAGGCGACCGGGGAAGATGCCAGCCATGACCACCAGGAAGATAGCGCTTGGTGCATCATCATGGTATCATCATTTACCTAAGTTGATTTTGATCATTGTACCTAGGTATACCTAGGTATACCTAGATACCATCATTTACTAGGTAATTACTCATCATTGTTACTCATCATCATGGTATCATCATCCTATTGATCAATGTAACTAGGTATTTGATCATGGCATCATCATGGTATCATCATTGAAGATAGCTAGGTGATTTTGATCAATATAGCTAGGTGCTCATCATTGTTACTCATCATGGTTCATATTGAAGAGACATGGCAAATGATGAGTTACAATGGTTGATAATGAGTAATTACTGATGATTGGCAATGAGTAGTACCAATGGTGAATAGTAGCTTGACTAGAGGTGATGGGACGTTTAACTTCACCGTTGACCATTGCAAACGATTTCTGATGGTTGATGCTAGCCACATCATTGGCCACCAGTAAGGATGGCAATATTATGTTTTATCATTTAACCATCATTAACCATCATTAGCCATTCATTACCCATTAATTAACCATTGCTAATTGGGGTCAACGGATTTTAATGGCGGTATTACCCATGATAACCAACAGAAACCAACATTAGTAACCATTATAAGTCGGTATTACCCCTGATAAATCACCCAGTGTTATCCTGCTGAGCAGGAGTTTTCCAGCACACGTTTGTTCACCAGTCAGGGGCGGATCCGACGTTAACCCAGGATTACAACGGTGTCCCCTTGAGATCAACATCGGTCACCATGGAGAATCCCTGGGGTCCGAGTGGTTTTCCAGTGGTCTCCCAGTGATCTTCTACGCAGTACCTAGTCCCGGGCCACCGTAAGGCTGGGATGCCATCAGCAGTTTACGGCGTGGCTTTCTATCCAGGTCCATACATCAACTCCAATGCCCCACTACGAAGCATCAGAAATTCTTGGTCATGAAAGGCCAAAATGTATCACAATGTATCATAAACATGTCAACAAACTATTTTCAAGCACTAACTATTGACGTTAAACTATTGACATTTATAAACATGGTTTATGCTGGTTGTTTTTTCATTTTTAACCAGTGGTTATTTTTTCATTTTAAACCAGCACAAATCATTCATTGGCTTCAACAGAAACTCGGTGCGCCTCCAAGAGGCCTTTCGCATTTTTGAGCGATGCCACTACTGCCACTGTTGATCTGGTTCTTCCGAGGAAGTGCATAGATCAGGCAAAGCAGATAGAGATACCACCACTTTTGATTCAGATATCCAATAACTAGATGTTTCATTCATAATGAAGCTAAAGGAAGGATATCTGTATTTATCTCTACACCATTCTGAATGATCTAATACCATTTAGCTTTGCTACTTGCAGAGACCGGTATGATCCATCGCCTTTCGGCTTATCATCACTGAACACTGCTAAGCATCATCAACTTCATCAAGCTGTATCATTGAGCATTCCCTCAATCATCATTTAACCCCTGATCATGGGAGGCCGGCTATCATGGGGAGGCCGGACCTCAGTATATTAGGGCCTTCTTGTGAGTTTCTTTGCTGATTGACCACTGGACGAGCACAGGAACTTCGCTCGCAGCTACGCTCCCAACAATCAGTTCTTGTGGCCCGAGACGGCGCAACACGACGTGGGTTGGCTGATGCAGGTTCGCCACGGAGTCACAGTGTTGGCGGAGGTCTTTCATCAAGATGGCAAGCAACCAAGAAAGATTCAATGATGGCAACCATCGTAGGACGTATATAGCAATGATATGATCAATAAATATCAATCAATATCAATCAGCATCAAGCATGCCTAAGATCAATGTCAATATCAATCAATATCAATCAATATCAATCAACACTGATAATGATCTCACGCTTCTTTTCTTCCCAAGCTTTGAGGCCTTCACCTGATGAGCGGGCCCAAGCTGGGTATAGCAATGTCATCAAGACTACATCGCTAGCCACATCAGTTGATGATGGTCATGCTGCTATACGTAATTATTACATAATTAATAACTATGAATATGTATATATAATTTACATGTATACATATATATTATGTAATCTATCCACCCGCTTATATCTTTATATGAATTACATCATGACATATTTCTTCGAATTTCTCTCACGTTTTGATGTGCAAAAACGTCGTGTCCCACCAGGACTCGCCGGAGAATGGAAATGGCCTTCCGATGGCCGAGCGCAAGACCATCCTGGCGCCCAGTCGATTGGGCTTCGGTGGGGATGCCCATGGCACCCAGCGTTGATGCCATGATGCCGGGATGAACATGGGGGTCTCTCAAAATAGTTGGTTTATTGTGGTTAATAGGTGGTTTATTATGGTTAATAGTTGGTTTATTATGGTTAATAGTTGGTTTATTATGGTTTATTATGGTTTATGATTTGTTCTCAAAACATGGCAATCACCATGGATGGACCCGAAAAATGGTTGATTTGTTATGGTTCATTTATTACTATCAATGGTTGATAAGGAGATGATTTGGGGGACCCCTATGACTTGAGAAGCCACAATGTGAGCGTAACATGGGTAATCAGCATGGGTGATGGTGAATTCATGGTTTGTTTAATGGTGAATTAAGGATTCATGTGCATGGTCAATTCATGGTTGGTGGTTGGTTGTGAAGTAAGCAAAGCAGGTGTTAGAAGAGTACAGAGTTGAGATTAGTTTCAAGGAAATTGCCCAAATGGTGAAACAAAAGGTTGATCAATCTCAATGAAAGCTTAATGAATAGCTACTTACTGGTTAACTACCCATGAACATGGAATTGTTAATTTCTCGTCAAGCAATGAATGGTTGACTAATGGATAATTAATGGTGAAACCATGGTAAATCACAGGGACATGATCACTTACTTGTTCATATATGGTTGCTGAATGACTAATTACAGGAAACTGATGATGCTAAGAATGGGTGATGATCGTAGATAAGTGGTGAATGTTGATTGATGATGGTTAATTATGGAATGTTATGGATAGCGATTCAGGTAGATCATTAATCCTTGTCAACATTTGTTCAACATGGTTAATGATCGATTGAATGCTTACTAATGGCCTGTACTTCAGAGGTTAATGATGGTTGATAGGGGTTATTGCTGCACAGATTCACCATCAACATCCATCAACCCCTATCAATCAGCAGTGACGCCACACACGGCCGCCAAGAGCTAGTGATGTTGGATTGCGGTTGTCGGCCAGGATCAACTCAGTTGAAGCTACGTATTGATGTGATCGACCCATACGGATATACATGTATGTCTGGTTAATTATATATGCTGGACGTACCCAATGTATGAATCGTTATTTGCAGAATGTATTTACATGGTATTAGTATGCATATTCCTTTTGTCTGGGAGTCGTTTTTTCAGAGATTCCGATATACCCTTTGCTCCTTGTTGTAAAGATCTGGATTCTCAGAACAATAACAACATATGACCACTATATAAATATACTAAGTATATAGTATTACGGCAAGACCCTATGGTTTGCCCGTGACCACAAGACCTGCCCAGAAGTGAGTCTTGTCAACTGTTCAAAACCCTGCGCAGGCCCGTAGGTTTGAAACTCTGAGAATCAAGAAACCCTAACCCTAAACCCTAAAACCCTAAAACCCTAAACCCTAAAACCCTAAACCCTAAAACCTTAAAAACCTAAACCCTAAAACCTAAACCCTAAAACCCTAAACCCTAAATCACTGCGTATAGCCAGTGTTTCTCACTGATTCTTCGCACAATGTTCAACACACACAGACACCCGTGGTTTGCCCTCCGGGCAAACCACGGGGTCTGTGCGTAGTATTAGATCATGGTCTTTGTAGTGGTTGGATACTATAGATGATAATAGGCATCGCTGATAGCAGTAGCTTGTTTTAATAGATAGTTGACTACGAGTCACTATTCTTTGCTCTTGGTTGCGACATGTCTTCGCAAACGCCGAAGGAAAACTAATGAAACAGCAAATCGTCACTGATGATAAACGGCATCAATGACCATGATTATCCACCATGAACTGTTATCTTCTCCGCCATCAATGACAGTCACACAGCGACATTAACCATCATTGGCCACTACTAACAGCCTACCAGCCATCATTTGCTATCATCAACCATCATTCACCAGCTAATATACCCGACTAAGATAAGCTGCTGATATAGCAAGCTAATCCAATGACCAGACATATAATCAACAGATCCCCATAGTTCACCACCAACATTCACCTCAGTCTCAGTCCACAGGTTGGCGTCGCAGATCCGCAGATCGGCGACAGGAGCGCTGTGGCCGTCAGCCCTTGGGGCCCCGGGCCCCTTAATTCGAAGAAGGATCCGTTATTCACCATTAACAAACAATTGATCGAGAATATTACATTAAGTAGCATCACCATTATTCACCTTTATTAACGATTAACAACCATCATGATTTACCATCATTGTTGATCATCATGATTCAACATAATTAAGCAATAAATCATCAATGTTGTTGACCAGAATAAGCGGAACATGTATTGTGTTGGTGGACAACAGTCAATAATGATGGTTAATGCCGCCTAGTAATGGTCAGTTATTTGGCATAATGATCGTTATTTTTGGTGTGTGTGTGTGTGTTGATAAGTGATGGTTGCCTCACCGGTTGACGTCAACTACTGATGTTTCATGATTGGTAAGATTGGTTGGTGAATGTTTCTGTGAGGCGGTATTTGTCGTTACTAGCCCATTTCAACCATTACCATAGGTAGCATGAAGCAAGAAAGGTCTACAGATAGCACCGAAAGCAGCAATACTCACTGTAGTATGCATTGACCTAATATTACAAATTAACCATTATTTCTACTATTACCCCAGGTTATATATTGCCATCAATCATTATTGCTGAACATGATGAATTCGTTTTCACCCAAGTGACTGCCCGTCGGAGGTTCACAGTTCTTGTCGGAATCTTTCGATGTTTTTAGATGATTTTTCTTCGGGAGGATCCTGAAAATTGTCGATTTCTGTCGACCTTTTGTCAGTAGTATCTCGATGAAGGCTTCGGTGCATCAAGGATTGGTACCCTGAAGCCTCCCAAGTAGGACAACTCCATTCCATTCATCGCTTGGTGTTGGGGACAATGGGTTGAGAACCATGGCGGAGAATCCATTGATCGTGGCTAATTAAGCGACCAGTGGTAGCAATCACCAATTGTGGCTTTCTAACCATTGGTTTATCCTCATTACATCCTCATTGACCATTGCTTACTAGCAAACTTTAGCTACATACTACCCATTAAGCATTGCATATGGGCAAGTTGGTCATACTTCTTAGCCTTATCAACCATTGGATTCTTATCAACTATTTATTCCAGCAGGAAATGATCCTTATTGACAATATACTCTGCCTGTTGATCATTATTGAATTAACCTTCTTAACAACCAATCATGGTATATGATTATAAGGTATCAAAAACCAAGCCTTATGATCCTTCTTAAGTCTTTGTTAAACCTTTATTAATCTGTATTAAACCTTTATCAAACCCTTTATCAAACCTTTATTAACCCTTTGTAAGCCTTTGTTAAACCCTTACTAAACCTTAATTAAGAATCATTAATCATGATTCAGAACTCCTGAACCTTTCTTAAGCCTTAATGAAGTGGCACCGTTGGTTACCAACTTATGATTTAACAACTCCAATCATTTGGTTAAACATATCAAACATATTAGTCAATAACCAATGATTAACTAAGCCTTAAGGTCAACAACTCCAATCATGGCTGCTTCATCGGCGAGCCGTGGCACCCCAGGAGTGTTGCGAGTCGGTTCTGCCGCCCGCTCGCCCGGCACCACCCAGCGCAAGCCCGGCGA
>VSDK01014552.1:384387-410841 GCA_009767595.1 Symbiodinium kawagutii | reverse complement strand
CAGCCAAGCTGGGTCACTGGGCGCCGGGGAACAGATCAATGTTTTTTTGTTTGCTGATTCTTGGCTAGATAGATAGATATATATATATATAATTATATTTATATATATATATAATCATATATATCTATATATATATATACATTGTTATGCAGCATTATTTTCTTCAATTTCTGGTCAATGTTGTTGTATTCTTGTTCATTTTTGAATACGTTTGACTTGAGTTGTTGCTAGTTACTGTTGGTTGTTGATGACAGTTGCTGTAGCTTGTTTTTGGATATTATCGGTTGCTGCTCGTGATTCCTTATTAAGCTTTATAAACAGCCATTGTTGCCATTTATCAACTCATTATGACCAAAACTGGTAGTAATGACCAGATGACTTCAGTATTGCTGGTACTGATTGGTGATGACCAAACAACTTCACATGGTTGGTAATCTTTGACATCACCAAGCATTGGGAACCATTCTTTGCCCTGCGGTGGGATGCCAGGGCTAGGTCCTGACCTGCGGTGGGAGTCACCTCTGACCCAACTCTACATTCGTGCTCAGCTCGCAAGTTTTCAGGTTGAACTGCCAATTGATAGTAGTTGATAGTCACATTTGGCAAGTTTATGAAGTTGATATTCTAGTAGTTCATGCAAGCAGTTGATCTGAGTATAGCAATGTCATAGATGGTCATGTCGTGGAACTTGAGAATTGATTCTAGTCGCTCATCCACCGGCTTTGGCACTTCATGTGTCGTGCCCATCGTGGTCCGCCTCACGTCGCTCCAGGTCGCAAGAGCTTGTCAGTGCAGGAAGCTGTGCTGCGCATGGGTTCGCTGGTAGGCGCAAGTGTTCAGCTGTGGTTAACCATTTGGTGGTTGATTTCATGATGGGGAACCTATAACCACATGATCAATAGCAACTCAAAATGCTAGTGGGAACCTAACCACATCTAACCACTATGATCAATAGCAACTGAACATGCGAGCGGAATTTTGATGTTTGGGGTTGTCCACCCACCTGGCGAATGCAGATGAGTGCTTCAGATTGCTTCTATCATGTCGCTTGCAGATCCTAACCATAGCTATACGAACAATCAAAGATGATACTTGATGGACCTATGAACATACAAGTGTCACCATGATATCCTATGATCTATGTGTGGTTTGGGAATCTCCCAGACTCAAACGTTGAGTCTCACGTTGACTGAACATGGTGGCTGCGATTCCACCGGCGGATGGCATTTTTAACCAGGCTAAACATGGCAGATCAACCACCAACCACTGAGGAATGTACAGTAGATGACAGATGTTGATGGCAATGTGATTCTATAGATTTATACGACTATGGACCACAACGATACATAGCCAAACATGGGTAGGTGAACATCCCAATAAAGACTAGTTTGGTGGTTGGTAGAGGGTATCGACTCACAGGCCTTTGATCGCTATTTTGTGCTCACCCCCTGGCAATGATCCGCTGGTTGGTTGATAGTTGAAGGCTACAAAATTCCAAGCCAACCCACAAGCTGCAGTCACTGTCGTCATTTGCCGCCCTGGGAACTGTGGGCAGCTTTGGATCAAGACGCCATCGTCATGGTAGGCAAAGAAGTTGGACCGTCAGAAGTCACCAACTAGGCGGTTTACGTATCTGACAAGCAGCTGAGCTGGGAATCAAAACATCTCAAATTTGCCAAAGTTGAGACATGTTGAGACAAAGTGATGAAATCCAGAGCCAGACACGGCATTCAATATTCCAGTATGTTCATGGGTCAGACCTCCGGACCCACAACTCACCTGCTAAACTGTTGTTAGTTTCAGTCACCCTTCTTGTTTTAAGCTGTTCTCGGTTGTAAATGCAGTATTCCAGATTCAAAATATGTAGTAATATCATTTGTGAAGGTGTGGGTCCAAGCATGAAAGTCCGCGTGCTTGTGAACGTGTGTGCGTGCGCGCAGGTGCTTGCGTGAGCGCGCGGGTGTGCGAGCGAATTTGCGAGCGCGCGTCCGCTTGCACGTCCACCCCCGCATGTATTGTTTTGTTTATGGTTCACGCTGTGAATGCAAAAATTGCACTGAGCATGGTCAATGATCCTTGGAAATACTTCCTTGAGTTCCTCGTTTTGCAGTCGCATTTCTCCATGTTCAATGGATTTGCAAGCACCATGTTTTTTCCTAATTGTGTTCAATGTTTGCGGGGGTGGACGTGCAAGCGGACGCGCGCTCGCATGCTCGCTCGCGCACCCGCGCGCTCACGCAGGCACCTGCGGGCACGCACATGCGTTCAAACGCGCGTTGGCTTTCCGTTTGCGGGCTGCGCGAAGCTTGAGCCCATGCTCGAGCTTGCGCCCATGCTCGAGCTTGACCCGCGCCCACATGATAGCAATTACCAAGAACTTGACGTCTTAACTTCGGCACGAAGCTGGCGCGCCGCCACTCAACATGCCTCGGATGCCATGTTTTCAGACCACTGCAAGCCGCACAGACCCCGGGAAGCCGCACAGCGGGAAGTTCTTCGAAGCCAGCGGCGGCAGCGACGACGGGACGCGCGCGCAGACGGGCGAAGAACGTCCCAGCGCTAGCGTGAAGCTGCTTGGAAAGCATGCGAGCTGCCAGGTTTTTAGGACCCAGGAAGTTTTTCCATCACGTTGCTCATTGTTCCAGTGATCGGGGTTGGAGTGCAGCATCAGCCCCCAGATATTTGTAGCGGAAATTGTTTCATGGCAGCTGCTAAATAGAAACGCCGCGATGAATTTTGCATTTTTTCAACGTGTTTTACAAATTTTCACGCAAACACCAGCGAGTTTTGAGGGTCAGGCGATTGTGCCCACATGTGTCAAAAGTTCCCATTCTGCACTTGGAACCACGAAGTCAACATTTCTTCGGGTTTTTTCCCTGGGCAACCATTTTAAGATGAGGTCATCAAAGTTTGGCAAGGATAGCGCCAAGCGAAGACACGCATCAATCGAACAGGCATAGGAGTAAAAAAATCACAGGAATTTTTTGGGTGGAATCCCGCCTTAAATGCTCAGCCGTGTCTTGAGACAACTTTTCCAACTGCTGGCTGCCACACAGGCTCAATGTGAACGCTTTCCGCCTTGTCTTCGAAACCATTTACCACTACCGGTACAGCATAGAGGGGCCGGCAGCACAGAGCGCCAAAGAAAATCTTGAAGAAGAGCCACGCAGCTTCACAGTGGGACCGGGTTGGTTGCAAGGGTGGATGTGTTGCTGTTGGCCCAGTGTTGTTTTTCAAATCAGTGTTTGCAATCACGGCGGATTTTCAGTTTGAGATCCTAGGGTTGATAGTTTTGAACTTGTTCTGGTGGTTGGACAATTCGGTGATTTTTACATCATGTATCAACCCACCAACGGCAAAAGATACGATGTGCAACCATTGGATTCTGAACACGCAGTGCGTCAATTTATCTCTAAATCATCAGCATTGATTTTGGGGTTTTCTCCATCAAAAAACCATAAATCAGACATCAGACATCCATCAACCGTCAGCACTGGGAGGATCAACCATCACTTGCACTTGTCATGACGGGTGGTGATTCTAAAATAATGATTGTTAATGACGGGCCAACCCTTTACTTGTATATGTTTTGACGGTCAATGATGCATTGCAGTGGTTCTTCGTGGTCAATCAGTAGGGGTGATTGATGATTGATGTTCATTTAATTATTGTAGTGGTTTGCAATCAATGGCAAATCACCACGACCAACAGCAACAACCACAACCAGTCATAAGATGTAATAAGGGGCAATATACCGAAAATGTCAAGAAATATGCATTATATGTGGGAAAACATTTGTTCAGCAAGCACTTGGTACTTGGGTTGGAAAATCAATTGCTATTGTGACCTGGCATTTTTTGGGGAGCGGTTGACTAACAATTATGATGGATCTACATGGATCTCACATTACTTTGCCACAAGTGACATAATTCCAGCATACTGTAACCAAATTACGCCTATACAAAAAAACCTGAGCCTCAGGGCCCTTCATCGCATGACAATAAGCTCAACCATCATACCAGTTGACAATGAAACCACCACTTCATCACAACTCTAGTGAAGTAGTGCACGAAGCTGAAGACGTGCACTGAGCTGAAGACGTGCACTGTCCACGGCAAGGAAAAAAATGTTGGAGCGTGCTTGGCGTGATCTCGAACCTTGGAAGCAGTGGGTTCTTCCAATGTGTGGGTTCAAGGCAGATTGGGAAGATCCGGTTGGTTGCTTTTTGGGTGAACTGCTTGGTTGGCGGGTGGGTTGGCTGGTTGGTTGGCTGGTTGATTGGCTGGTTGATTGGCTGGTTGATTGGCTGGTTGATTGGCTGGTTGGTTTGTTGTTTGTTTTTTTGGTTGGTTGGTTGTTGTTGTTCTTCCGGAAATTCCCACAGTGCATGTACCGATTACGAAGCAAAAGCCGCAAGTCACTTAGGAAAAACACTTGGAGGTCTTCTGCGTGCGACTTCCTGGGCACATCTTTTCACCTCGAAAATCTGATCAGTTCAAGATCAGCCTTGATGGAGGTGAAATTATCATGAACTTGGGCTGCAAGTGCAGCTCCACCAGGGTGCTCTTGTACTGCTAGGTATATCACCACCCATAGTTGCAGAATCAAAGCTGTTTTGCTGTTTGCTCTTGCACAGGTATCAGGGGTACGTATGCGGGAATTACATATGATGTTGATACTTTCATTTATATGCCTATGACTAATGACTATGCGGATCTATGGGTCAATGCCAACCATACAAAAAAATGGGTAGGTGAACATCACAACCAAGACAAATTTGGTCATTCATTGGATGTTTGAAGCTACAAAGGCTATGTTTGAGCTTCGTCATTCCCAGCAACCATCATGAACTGTCATCAACCACGTAACAATAACTATGCAGTTGGCAATCCATTGCTAACAGTTATATCATGATGAATTGATAGACATTGATATTTGACATCAACCGTGAATATGAGTCATAGTTCACATCGGTCATCAAAGTCATTTTCAAGTAGTCTTTGGTTGAAGTTCAAACTCAAAAGTGAATATGTCATAATTATCTACCAAGATGTTTGCTACGGCAAATGTCTATCATCAACCATGTTGATATCCATCAACTACCAACAATCCATTAACAACGATCAATATCCAGCCGCAATTAGAGGAGTATTAATCGTTTGATCATTGTTGATCTTTAGTCAATCAGCAATTTGCAATGATCAAACCAAATCATCAAAAATCAGTATCTACCAACACCAATCATGATCATTGACTTGATTTAGTGTGTCAGCACAGCTGCGATCGAATCCCATGGGCACAGTAGCCTTGGTTCCGGCAGCACATGAGCCAACAAAATCCTTGAATCAGCTTTGATCACAATGAAATGAACAACAAAAAAAATAGTTGTACTTGCTAGTAATAATGAATGTAGGATTATCAATGGATGATAGTAATCGTGAATGGATAGTGTCCAAGACAAGTATCGACCATCATCATCGACCATCATTATCGACTATCATTGTCGACCATCACTATCGATCACTAGACACAGTTCATCACAGAAATTCATTGGTTGATAGGGGTTGTTGATCCGAATGGACCCAGGGGAAGATGACGCTGACACGAAGCTTGTTGATTGGTTCATCTCCAACCCACTCATCACCAAGTTAGTTGTTGTTTTTTCCAGGTCTATTCTCACCCATTGTTGGTTCACAGCAGCAACGGAGAGCATTGGACTGGACCTCTTGGACATCGGAAAGTTTTGGCTGATATGGCCGTGATTTTGACGCGCCCTTCGAAAATCTGGTTGTGATTTGCAATTGCGGAAACGGTGGCCACAATGATGGAAGGAACCCATGGGTAGAGCCACGCAGTTGGAAGGAACCCTGCAGGAACACCTGGCACTGCCTGACAACCCGTTCTCGGAGCGGCTGACCGATGCCAGCAGCTTCACTAATGGCAACATCAACCATCGTTGCCTTCACCGATCGTTATCCAATCTTTCAATATTGAAATATATTGAAATGATATGAAATGATACTCTTTCAACTCATCAACCATTGGTCATTCAATTCTGATTTCGCCATGATTTCACCATCAATGCACCATGAATTCACCATCCAATGAATTCACCATACCATCACTGAAGCATTAAGCCATCATATAGCCATCATAAAGCCCTAGAAATATCTATCATTGAGCCACCATATGGCAGCGGGTCAAAACCCTGTACATCCCTGTACCCCTGGTTCCCCTATCATTGACCATTGTTTTCCCGAAAGTCTTGTTGGTTATCATCCTTCATTATTGCTGGTTAATATTGACCCATAGCCATATTAAGCCATCAAAACATCATCACCAGCTCCGCCGCCTCGAGGATTGTGTCGTTGGACAAGACGCCCGAAGCGGAACTCAGCGTGGGTGCAGCCTCCGTGGTGCCGCAGCACGTGGTGAATCAGATGGCCGTGGCGCGAATGGCACGGAAGGTGGGGAGCGGCCCATGGGGGCCTTCCATGGGGGCCTGGACCCTTGGGGGTGCCCCATGTGGCGGGTGAAGGGCGATCAACCAAGGAATGGATCTCATGGGGGATAATCACCAGCCATTTTACAGGGAAAACATGGGAAAACAAGAATTTGAAGGGGAAAGAATCACCGACTAGTTCCGAACAATGGCTATTGTTGGTGATTATCATATGAAGTGGTGGTTAATCGACCATTTTTCATGGGGGATAGTCACCAACAATCAAAGGGAAACCAATTGTCAATGATGGGGGAACCAGGGGTACAGGTTTCGACCCATAGCCATGTAGCCATGTGGCAGTTTGGGTTCAGACCTATGTGAGACCTATAGTGGTGGCTAAGTAAGCTATGTCAAGCTATGGGCCACAGAGTACCATAGACCTTTTCTTGTGGTTCGTGATGGCTAGTTAACCAACAAGAAAAGGTCTATGGTTAGTGTAGAAATCAAAACATCTAGTGAAGGGTTGTCAATTCGCGGAAACACATTTTGAGAAACCGTCATATACCTTTACGCATCTCCCCCCAATATTACAGAATATCATACTTGAACAGGAAATGAGTACAGGACATCTGTGCATGTTCTGCTTCTTGATCGTTTCATCACGTTTCATCATGTTTCATCATACTTTCATATATGCACATAAATCCATACTGGTACAATAACTATGCATCACATAGGTTCCCACCTACATGCTTGCATGATCTTGTTGATCGTTTGAAACGTGAGGTGGGTCGGCGCTGGTATGTAGCGGAAGCTCGGCATGGTAGTTGGTTGGTGGTGCCAAGGGTTTTGGTTTGATTTTGCGAGAGTTAACCATCACTTGAACCATCAACGAACCATCAATTTCACCATCAACAAATCAACTATATAAGCATCAATTTAACCATCCATTAACCCTTGAATCGAATGAATTAGAGCGTTGTTATTTGTTTGGAAAATGTATTCCAAAGTCAAAGGGCAAACATCATCCTTGGCGACCAATGATGCCTCTCCATGGGGATGCAGATGGAATCAGCAAAAAGGGATTATAAAGCACAAAAATGGGGACTGCTCGCAAATCTGTTGTTTCAGTCATCCCTTAAAGTTCAAAGGCAGGGATCCCTTGGGGACTGGGCCTTATCATCAGCAATGCCATAGTAATAGGGAACGGTGTATCACCGTCAGCATGATCACCATCATCATCACCATCATCATCATCATCATCACCATCATCATCATCATCATCATCATCATCATCCTCGTTGTCATTATCATCATCGTCATGAACATAATCATAATCACCGTCATTGTCATCTTCATCATCATCACCATCACCATCATCACCATCATCATCATCATCATCACCATCATCATCATCATCATCATTGTCAAAATCGTCAGCAACCATCATCAACCATCATCAACCATCATCAACCGTCATCAACCGTTATCAACCGTCATCAACAGTCATGTCATTTTTGATCCTTACCTCAATCTGAGTAGCTGAAACAACTTCTGGGATGGTCATGGATCTTCCAGATCTTCCAGCCACCAGGAAAATCAGTTTCAACGACAGTACCCCTGGGGCGCACACAACTTGGAAGTGAAGGAATGCTAGGGTCATTGTTTCGGTGTATTGTATGATAGACAAGCCGCTGAACGTCAACATTGATGGATTGTCATGTATATTTTTTCTTTGGTCAAGCCAGTATTGAGCAACGATAGTTTGATTGGTCAATACATGGTGATGGACAATAAAGAGTCGAAACTTGCTGGGCTTTGCTGGCGCGCTCTGCTGTTTCAAGGATGCTGCGAAGGGCTCCTTGAACATGATGCATTCTATGAAGGCCGGGTCGGAGACCACACAGGGGCGATGAACAATGCTTCGCCATAAATGTACATGGGTGTTTCTCAAAATAGGGGTACCCCCAAAACATCCATTATTAACCATTTATAGTAGTAAACCAGCCATTTGTTGGGTCCCCTATTTTGAGAAACCACCACATGATGGTTTCTCAAGATAGGGGACCCCAAAATCGGATGGTTTATGACTACAAATGGCTAATGATGGATGATTTGGAGGGTCCCCTATGACTTGAGAAACACCCGCATAGCATCGGTAAGCGCTTGAGGGGATACAAACCTTTGGGCTACGGAGGTACTCATCAACCATCCGATGGATGGTTGCAACTGATCGGTTCTCCCCTGGGGGCTTCGCTATGGGTGAAACTGACATCGTTCGAAGCTCAACAGCGCCGGCGCTCCCAGGTTCTTCCGAGTGGCCTTGGCCCCTTGCTACAGATCGACCTGAAGCCTCAGCCCGTGTATGAGAGGACCATCATAGAAGTGTGCCTCGGATGGTTGACGATGCTTATCAAACACATTGGATCATATTGGTATGGATGTTGATGGATGTTGATGGTCAATGATGATTTCACAATGGTGATTGCTTAAGAAAGAGAATCATGATGGTTAATGAGGATAGATGAAGATTCAGAATGGTTATATAATGGTAATCAATAATATATATATATTTATTTATTTATATGTATTCTTTATCCCCTTCAGACATGTTGAGAACAATCCTGGCTATTTAATGCTTAGTTTTTTGATTGTTCGTTATCAACCGACATGAACCATTGTCAAGCACTATTGAACTATTGGTCAGCTTACTATTGATTAACTATGTATTGAGAATGAAAGGAGCCGGGCAATTGACAGCTCAATATCCACCAGCATTAATATAGATTATTGTTGTTGCTGTTGTTGCTGTTGTTGCTGTTGTTGTTGTTGTTGTTGTTGTTGTTGTTGTTGTTGTTGTTGTTGTTGTTGGTGGTGGTGGTGGTGGTGGTGGTGGTGGTGGTGGTGGTGGTGTTGTGGTTGTTGTTGTGGGTTCACCAGAGACACCTGGTGCGAGTTTTGGCACATGGTCATCGTGTTTGGACCGCTGGTCGGGCATAGACATGGCAGCTTTGGGTCTTTTTGACAAGAGTTGATGGTTGGAATGCAGCTAAGGGTCAGGGGCCATGGCCATGAGTAATTAGAGATGCAGCTGTTGCCACCAAATCAGCATTAATCAATTTGGTGACTGACCATCGGGACCATGAATTGTGGGGGCCCCTTTCAGGAAGGGCTCATGTGAAGCTATGGTGATCATATTGCCTGCCGGGTTTGGAATCAATGAGTGCCAGAAATTGTTGTTGAAATCTGGGCATGAGTCAATAGTAAGCAAAAATGTGTATATGAACATCGCAAGAAAGACTCGTTTGGTCGGGGAATGTTCCTTTGGGCTACAGGGTAGCCACAGCCAAAGCTGGACCATTCGCGAACCACGGCTGACATTGTTCCAGTATCAGGTTGAAGAACTGCATGCCTGGCACCGACATCTTTGCCCACCAGCTGGACAAAGAGATCAAGAACGAGTGGCTGAAATGCTGCGTCAGCGCCACCGTCCCTGAGCGCTAGTGGAGGCAGTGATGTGATGCCATGCTGAAGTTGTGAGACCGTTGAGAAGTCATTTGAGCAAAGCTGCATATGTAGTCAGTGATGCTGAATTCTTGACATCATCATAGGTAACTATTGATCATTGTTGAGTAGCTCTGACTTGAATGCTCATCATTGCGAACCATGATTGAAGTCAGCCGATGAACAAAAAACAAAATTGACCAACAACAACAACAACTGTGAAACCCTGTTTGCTGCCACAAACCAAAAGTGATGTTTGCCAAGAAGCAGCAACGCTTTGGGCGCCTGTCTGATTCAAGTTTCATGGGGAAGTGCGGTGAACAATTGCGACGCAGTCTATACTTACGATCTAGGGGGTCTTGCAACTTCAAGTCGTCTGGAAGACAGCATTCAGGGACATGAATAGTAAGCAGCGGATACACAGATTTTGAGACGCTCATGCCTGGATTGTCGTCTTCTGAGCAGAGTGAGTGCGGAGTTTCACACGTTTCACTCAGCTTCTTAGTTATCTTTTACTCTCTACATTGGTGAGATCCGTAGCCATTTTGGCTCAAGCTGTCTTGGTTCAAGCTTCGCTGAGTCTGTCGCCTGAGTACTAACTTGTGTCAACACATTGTGCTTTCACAGTGGGGAAAGGCCGAAGACTTTAAAGAAGCTAGCGGGAGGGGAAATAGTTTCTAAAGTTCGGTCCTCTCTATTCCGGTCAGTTGAACTTGTGCGAAGATCATTCGACAGCTTAGAACATCCTTTCTTATCTTTTTCGGTCGTCTGTACAGCATACATTTTTATGCGGCATGTGTAAAGTAAAAGTACGTTTTTGCCTTTTGGTTCCAGTCCCTAAATGATCATGATGACCTGTCCAACATGGTCCAACGCAGTTTTGACACTCAGCGGTGCATGAGTTGAAACCAACAACCAGCTATGAAACTTGACTGCATATGACCGCGTTTCTTTAACAGCTGCTTTGCTGTTCTATTGAGAAACAGATAGCGCCATGTCTAGATGTCCGACAAAGAGTTTGGGTTCAATTACCCATAGATTTTGTTGCCATGTGACTACAACCATACAGATAGGCCTGTGTTCAGCCTAAGGGTTGACATAGTGAGTCAATTCTGAGATCGAAGCATTTTTTGATTGATTTGTTGATTTGCTGATAGGGAGTGGCAAATCTTGACTGATGTAAATGCAACCCACCGAGCATCGCTTGTTGAGCATAGCAATCAATTATATATGTTTACGAAACAATACAAACACAAAGACCATCATCAAACCCGTCAATGTCGGGCTTTCCCTTCGCATTTCACTATCGTTCCCGGCTGAGGTGGTGACAGCATATAACAGCCGTGTCTACAAGATCAAAGGTGTCCATTTCGACATGACTCCCAAGTCCAATTTCCAGATGCGTGGCAAGGGCGGAGAAGCGAACTTGCAGATCAGTTTCTTGGTGACAACCAGACATGTAGTTGTAGTGGTGATCATGCTGAAACCATGCTTGATGGTGGGTGATTGCACGGTTTAATAAGATAGTTAGTTATAGTATAGTTGTAGTACACAGGGTAACCACTGTGTATAATTGTTGATAATTAATGCTGAAAACAACTGTTACAAAACAGGATATGGGGCCGTGTTTTGCTGCCATCCTGCCCTCCGGTAAGGGTCAATGGTAAACAGCCTGATGAATATGCGCCCAGGATACCTAGTTGATGTGTAGCAATGATGTTGGGTACAATTTTTACATGCTGAAACATTGAGGCTTGACTATCCTTGACCGTGTTTCTTAGCTCTCTTGCCCAACCAGCCAACCAATCAGCAAATTGACAAGCCAAGCAGCCAACGAACCAACCATCCAACAACCAATGGTCAAAATGATTACTGTAAGACATGTTGATGTCTAATGATGCTGAATAGGAGCCAGCCCATCTTCAGGTTTGAAGGATTACTTGCAAGCTTTCTATGACTGCGATGTGAAGTATGACTCGCAGCCCGTGCTAGAAGCCTTTCCGGACAAGCCGAAAGAAGCTCGGATCTTTGGTGTTGGGATGTTGCCATGCTGAACCCGATGGTGAGGCCATGGGAAATGGGATACGGAATCGCGATGTTTAATTCTGTATTCCCAAAGCTATGGGGGATACTAAGCAACAAACGCAAGGAACTCGTAACATAGTGCCTAATGCTGCTTGCCGTACTGGACGGTAGATCAATAGACCCACCCACTCTGATCGCACACATTTGCGGCATCCCAAGCTGCAGCACCTCCCCAGCAAGCTATTCAGCAGGCATAGGGGAACAGGAAAGAAAAGTGAACATGAGAGGGTAAATCGCCAGCTATTTATGGTTGAACTGGTGGTTTATTAACATGGATCTATCATTACCGAGTACAAATGGCAAGAACATGCTTCTGGCAGTGGGCCTGGTTTGCACACTATGTATCACTATGTCGGAACTCATTCCATCAATTTTCGCTCTCACCACCTTGACGATCAGGCCCATAGAATGAGCAGTTCATGAATGGTGCCCCAAGTTGTTGATTTATCTCGCGACAAAGGTTGTGAGCACTTTGGATGAGCCTGCGCAATCCAATCCTGAGGTAGCTGGGGTTCCCAATCCTTGGCCGTGCCGAGGAACAAGTCCTTCTGCTGCCCGAGCATTGTCACCTCACAGGTATTGATGAAGAGACCCTGAATCACAAGACCCGTTGCTCAGTCGACATGTTGGACATGACTCGTCTCCAGCCACAAGGAATTTTTGCATACTCATCAACAGCCCTTGAGCACAACATCAAACAAACAATTTATCAGGAAGTTCTCCGTAGCATGGACACAATATTAGGATTGAACATCGGCATTGCCCATGAGTATGAAACATTGGTTTTGCCATCAACCATCACTAACAATTTCTAACCATGAGTATCAACCATTATCAACCAAGATAAAGCATCATCACATAGCATCACCTAACCTTGAATAACGATTGGCAATGAATTCCCATTCGCAATGAATAGTCATTTTTTTTCATAGTTCATAATTATCAAAATGTAGTTATTAACATCACACAACCATTTTTCAAACTTCAATGCGGTTCATGATTAACCTATTCTTGAATCACCTAACCTTCAATAACCATTATTCCAAGTCTTCTTCACCATTCGCAACTACCGAAACGGCCCCGGCTGAATCAATGGCAGCTGCAGCTGCACCCCCAAGGTTTGATGGAAACCCTGAAACGGCTCAGGGCCTCTCCACAGGTCGGCGCGGCGGGTTGGGTTGCCGGAGTTCGCTTTTGCAATGTTGGAGCCCCCGTAACCAACCAATGGTTAACTAGCTGGTTAATGGTTAATGATAGGGGATAACAACCAACAATAATGGGGATATACCAGCTACATATGGCGAGCTGGGTCAAGCAGTTAACTAACCAGTTTCATGGGGGATAATCACCAACAAAACTATAGGGAAAACAGCCTGTTAATCATAGGGGAACCAGGGGGACTAAGGGTTTTGACCCACAGCCAAATGGTTTGTGAAGGTTCCAAGGATATGAGGATTATGGAGTAAAACCACCAATTGCTAAATAATGTTTGATGATGACTCAATGATGACTCCATGATGGTTGTTGGCGTGATGGTCCATGGGGCTTCATGGTTGCGTTATTGTTGTTTAAGAATGGTTCATACGGCCTTATGATTGATGATTAGAACGCTTAAGGATGTGAGTGATGATTACGCCGTGATAGGGGTGGTAAGTGAACATCACCATAGGCAAATTGTTTGAAAAATAGCTGGACTATACTGCATTTCAAGACCGATGGTGCTGCAGCTCACATGGGTCCAGTCAACTGTAGTTTCGATTGACCTTCATGACCCATGAACCACTGTATACCACTATCAACCACCATCTACCACCATCTACCATTAGTTCTAGTTATTGATAAACCGCCATTATCAACCTTCACCAGGGTGATTAACCTGCCACCATTTTATGAGATCAGCCATTACTATGGAGAGCATCACAAACTTTGCCTTTGATGAATCGGAAAGCTCTATCTGGGCACAATGATGCCACATCTACCCCAAAGAGCACTGCTCCTCGCTCTCGAAAGAGATGCTTCGGGGTTTCTCAAGCCCTGGGCGACCCACATGAATGGTTTATTAGCGTTATTATTATCAATTAATGATGACTATTGGATGATTTGGGGGTACCCCCACTTGGATAAACACCCATCTATAGTATGTATATCTATATATACATATGTGCAGTTGAAGAAGCGCTTTTGCCGAAAAAACAAACCATTACTTCAACATGATATGCTATTCATAATGACAAAAAGCAAAGAAGCATTCTACTTGTACGTTCAATACACCAGCATACCTGTTATTCATCATCAATCATCGATGGTCGCATTTGAACATGGAATGGTCGGTTATTGGTAAACAGCCCCTGGCCCCTGACCATTGATGACCATGAACATTCTGATAAGGTGAACCAGCAAGGTCGGTTCATACTTGTGGTGAACGGCCTGAGAGCCCCGAGCCGGGCACTAGGAGCGATATGACGCCACCTTGCAGCACGTGGCGAAACTCAAGGACCAGGAGATATGTAAGAAACTCGTCGGCAGATCAGTTGTCGATGCTTGGATGGTTGATCGGTTGGTTGATCGGTTGCCTGGGTGCTTGGCTGGTTGGATTGTTTGGATTGCTTGAATTGTTTGAATGGTTTCGTTGGTGTGGTGGAATGGTTTTTCATGATGTTGAATGCTTGGTAGTTCATGTGCAAGTCTCCTCCTCGCCTTGACGTTTCTGTGCTCCTTTTGTGTTTTTGCATTCTGCCGGGCTTGGGCGACCGGTAGTGGTTGTAACTGAAGCCGAGGGCCGACGATTACTCCAAGCAGCCAGCCACCAGCCATAGCCAGCCATAGCCAGCCATAGCCAGCCATAGCCAGCCGGGCCCGGGCCCCCCAGCCATGAGGAAGTGGAACTGCCAGCTGAAGGAAAGCCCTTTGCAAGTGGAGGGCCGCGCTTTAGATCGTTGGTACGTTGCTTGGCCAAGCCTGGGGCTTTGAATTTAGCTTGGGCATTTAATTGGGGCTTGTTGTCTTGAAGTTTCGACTTGACTCGGGATTGGTTTAAAAACGAAGACATTAAACACCATTAAAACATATCAAACCGATTCAAACATATTGAACCCATTGCATTTGATGGAAAATCACCGACCTGTGGTGCCACTGGCATCAGCTGCATGTTTTTTAGCAGAACCAATCTGCACCTTGGGGTTGATCACACTGGTGTGCTGATGCGTTAGAGGTGGCGTTTCTGATCTGAGTGTCAACCTAGCAACTTGGAAATGATGGTCAAAACATACTTGCTAGTAGTGGCTACTGTTACTATTGAGCAATTGCAACTGTAGCATACAGTTGGCTGATAATGGATACTAATGCTGAATGATGGTTAATAGCCAGCAACAATCCAGAAAAATCAATGGTCAAGTGATGAAAACAACAAATGCCTATATTTGAAAAAAACGCCAAAGCTATGGATCATTCAAGATCTGAAAAAGATGCAAATGGGGCACTCTAGAGAAACATGCCCATGGTTGGTTTCCTCACAATGTCTCATGATATCTCATAATGATCCTGCCTTGGACTCAAGTGGTTTTCATTCAATTCCCAGGTCTCTTTCGAGGAAGGCCAACGGTTTCCAGTGGACGAAGAAGGCACTTTCATCCGCTGGTTGCGCCATGGTACGGTCCCCAGAGCCGTGGAGTACAGTCGCGTTGTGGTGCAGCTTAATTCCCTTGTTGCAGGTGATCCCCCGCAAACGATCTGATCTGGTTTCTTTGCGGGTTGCACTCGAGGGACAAACTCGGAGATGGATTGAAAATGATTCAAATGATTCAACCATTGTAGCCTATTTCCAGCGACCATCCAAAAATCATCATGTGAATAATGCGTGGGTAATTGGAAGCCTGTAACATTTCTGGATACACTAGTCACTAGTCATGTACGACCTGCCCCTCATCCGCCTGAAACATTGGAGACCCTTAAATCCAAGATGTTCTGTTCCAAACTATGTTGAAATATGTTCCACAACAGATTCTATCAAGTCACAAGTTCTTTGCCTTCAAGGTTTTTTGCCAGATGTGCTTTCTTCAAAATATGCCCGTGCTGCTCAAGATTGTGGATGGTCCCCATTGTTGCCGTGTTTGATTCTAGCTTTTGCCCTGGTTGGTCTTATTCTGCTGCTGCTGCTGCTGCGGCTGTTGGTGTTGGTGTTGGTGTTGGTGTTGGTGTTGGTGTTGTTGTTGTTGTTGTTGTTGTTGTTGTTGTTGTTGTTGTTGTTGTCGTTGTTGTTGTGTTTTCTGCTGGGGTTGTGACAGTGCTGCTCCATTGCATGTGCTTGAACATGTTGCCGTACATGTCGTGTATGGCTCGGCCCCCAAACAGGAAACCGGGGGTGGGTTAGTTTTCCACCGTTGCGCCAGTGGCGGCCAGTCTCTTCCCGAGGTTTGCAAGATCCACAGGAAATCGAAAATTGGTCACTCAGACAGCGAAAAACCGAGCGGTAGGGAGGTTTGAGCCACCTTGTTCAGGTTTGAGCCCCTTCCCAGATGTTTCACTTTGAATCATCTTGGTGACTGATAGTGGTTCTGGCTTCAGAGGGATAGCCGCCAATATATTCTCGGGTTCAAGAGTTGATAACCACCTGCAAGCCAGGGTCACTAACTCCGTAAACATGGCTAGCCTGGTATATCATCACCAATTGAGGGACTCATACCTCTTGGTGGTGCTTCTCTACCATGATAATTCATGAGTGTTGGTCTTAGTTACCATGGGTGACTTGCCGCTTTTGGGTAGCCTTTCCATAGCTCGGTGAAGGTGAATCCTACCGAATCCGAGGTGAACAAGCAACGAACAAGCTTGTTAGAACAACAATTCCAAGCTGCATTTTTTTCATGAATCCTTGGCTTAATAGACAACATCACAGCGCACCTCTTTCGCACCCGTCATAACCAGCTGATCAACCGCTTTGCGGCGAAGGCTGTTGATCTATCCGGAAATTGACGAGCCTGTCTTGGACATTTGGATCGGTTCCCTACGTGCCACAGCCAAGAGTGGTTTCAACATGACGCTGGGCGAGCCTAGCAACTCAGCGGCGATTTGGGTTGGCACCTTCGCTGCCTGTTGGTTGCATTGTTTGAAGTATATTTGGTTGGTGGTTGATTAAGAAATAGTTTTTTCATAGGGGTTGGTGGTTCATGAATAGTATATAAATTGTTTTTTTTTCAAAGGGGTTGATGGGTAGTGAATGCAACTGCTTGGTGGTTTCGAAGGTTTTCAACCATACCTGGGGGTTGATGTCTTCGACTTCAGGGAAGGGGTGGAGGATTGGACGTTTGCTGTTCAAGAAATTGATCGCTGCTTCACCTTCTTGTCATTCAGCTGGCAAGCAAGCAATCATGGAAGATTCGAAAGTTCTCTCATGGGATTCAGTTCAGCGGATTGTTTACTCGAAACCAGCCATATTATATATCCATATCCATATATATATATATATATATATATTTAAGTTCCCACAGTAGTTCATCGGCTCAAATTATAGCTTGCCAACATGAAGGCAACCCGTGTGATCGGAGCATTGAGAAAAGATACAGCCATCTCATTCAGTACACATCGCACAGCAGAGATTGAAGGGTCGTGAACAAAGTCATGGCCGATTGGATCGTATATCAATATATGTGGTGCTCATCAATCCGGATTGACCATACTCAAGCAACCATCAACTCACCATCATTCCTGCATTTCAGATGGTTGCAACAACGCCCAATCTGACCAGCATGATTTCGTGGAAGCGATGTAATTCTGTGACATGAAACCACGGCTGCTAGCCACAAAGTGGGATTTGCACACCACCCCAAGCGACAAGTGGGCTCGGCTGAGCAGAATCATGCGGCTTTAGTCAAAAGCAACCACCAATCAATTGCCATAATCACCACTGAATCATCAACCATAAGTTATCGACAACCATTCTATCATATAGATTACTTAACCATCATTATAGAATGATAAATTGAAGCACAGATTATCGCCGACCGTGATTGACCACCACTTAATTATCAATTACCCATAAATTAAATCTTAAAGTAGCCATAAGTTAACCATCAGCAACCATCAACCACAAATTCACCATCAATAAGCATAAGTTAACCATAAGTTATCATTATATATAACCATCATTAACCATCAGTAACCATCATTAAGCATCATCAAGCGTCATTAACCATCAGTAACCATCATTAACCATCATTAACCATCATACCGTATGATATAATCACATGACTCAACCTCCGACCAAACCAGTCCCCAGGTCGCCACCTGTGTTCGGATCAGCGTTTAGAGCTGAAAGAGCTGCTTCAGAAGCTGGTGATGCTTGGCTGCGTCGTGGGGTCACCACCGTTGTGAGGGCTCACCGTTGGAACAGACCCGTGGGGTTTTGTGGGTGACCTTTTGCCATCTCTTGCCCTCAGTTTTGTGAGTTTTCAGTGCGTTATTTGCCCGCGAAATTTGCGCAGCTGTGCCCGAATAGGCCCTGTTTTCAGGACATGTGCTACATGTATGTTGACATATATCGACATTCAGGTTTTTACATATCTGAAAAAAAGCATGTTGACGTATGTTGACATGGCTCTTGTCAACCTTGGGATTGGCCTCAGGACTCCCCATACGCAGTTTGTCATGCTGCTGACGCCCTCCAACGAAAGCTGGAAGGTGCCACATGCTGTTGGAACATGTTGGAACCAGTGAAACAGTTGGCATAGTCCAACCCTTCATAAAGGTTAGCAACACGGAGTATCGATGCTCAATGATGGCTGCATGATGCTGAACGATGGTGAATGATAAGGCAGAACAATCAACAATGGCTATTGACAGTTGATGGTGATTCGCCAACAATGGTGTCCGATCACATTTAATACCCGCCAGCAACAGGGAATATTTGGGAATATATAAGTTATATATAAGTGTAAATGATGAATTAGACTGTTTGATGATGATCGTGAACCGTTTGCTACGGTAGTCATTAATATGTGATAGGATATCGACCCTATCACTGTTTAGGGAATGATCATACACAACTCATCAATGGAATGCCAGCATGACATGCAGCAGTGGAACCTGCCAGAGTGGAAAAAGATGGTTGGATCTCCATAAATGGGGTGCCCTGAAAACTGTTTGTTCTATGACTAAAACTGTCATTTTTGCATGCACGGGGTGAGGCTTGAGCACAGGTTTGAAACAAGGAACTGAAACATTGGTAGTGTCAGGAGTTGGCCGAGAAGGAAATATTTCCCAATTGTAATGCAGTAAATTGAATAGCTTGATGGTGGCTGGTGGTACATTGTGCCTGCTGAGAATCAAAAACTCGTATGACCACCACCAACAACAGGGCAATAATACTATATATATATATAGACTATATGACTTTGAAAATTGCGTGTTTGGCCAACCGGTATGGATCTGATCTGAAATGATCTGAATATGCACACTTGCGAACATTGCAGTTGCTGGTGTCTTGAGAATCAACAGAAAACGTCCACCCTCTACCCTTTCTTTCTGGCAAGCTTCCATGCTGCAGGTTTACCGCCTCTTCAAGGAAGTGATCCTTGGATTCGATCGAGAGGTCCACTTGGTGCTGTGGTTACTCAAAAATGAGAGATGGCTTCAGATGATCTACCTTGAGGTTTTCTTGGCATGGTTGAACTGTTTGACTCGTTCCACTCCTCCAATTCGCTGGATGTGATCAGTGCTGAGCTGTTGGTTGATTCTGCTGTCGGATTCAGTGGTTCATGGGATAGCGCTGGTAGTTGGTCGGAAGCTAATCATAGCTGTGCTGGGCAGAAGTCTTTTTCTAGCTAGCTGGATAGAGGCTCAACCATGGCCTGATGACTGCGATATCAACCACCGCTTCTCAACCATTACTACAGTCTGGTTTTTGGTCAACCGTTGTGAGAGCTTCTGGCTATGGGTACCAGGGTTCCCATGATGGGGATGGTTATGGCATCATTGACACTCAGCTGCCACGATTGTGTTCGATCATTTCTTGTTGGTCATTGATGGTTTCAAATGGTCTTTTTGCTCATTGTTGGTTATTGATGTCTTGAGATTGTTGCTACTATTGCTTATTGGTACTTATTGTTGGTGACTGTTGGTTATTCTTGGTTCTTGTTGGTTCTTCTTGGCTGTTATTGTTGGGTATTCTTGGTTACTGTTGGTTACTGTTGGTTATTGTTGGTTATTGTTGGTTACTGTTGCTTACTGTTGGTTATTGTTGGTTATTGTTGGTTGTTGTTGGTTGCTGTTGCTGATTGTTGCTTACTGTTGGTTTTTCTTGGTTATTGTTGGTGATTGTGGCTTCTCAACTCTCAGTGAGCCCAAGCACCCCCCAGCGTCGAGGATGTGTTGTGAAATGGCCATGCCATCGCAAGTCGTCAAGAGCGAGACCATCCGCAAGCGACAGTCCACTGGGGTGATCCTGGGCAAGATTGTCCAGCAGATGCTCGGCTCCCAAGAACAAGGTGCTGACTGATAGATACAAAATCATACAAATATGCTTGAAGAATGTCATGATTCGATGATGATTCATGATTGGATGATGGGAATGAGGATGAGGGCGAGGATGAGGATGGTGGTGATGGTGATGACGTTGATGGTGTTTATGGCGTTGATGATGGAGAACGATGGCGAATCATGCCTCCTGGGGCAGGCGGCCACAGGTGAAGTACCTTCCAGTTGATGAGTCTTAAACACAGCATCCCAAGGGATGTACCTCGTGGTGCCGAATGTATGTTTTCTTCTCGATTCTTCTCCATAGTACCAAACTCAGATAATTTCAGAGGCGTATAGTCTTTCAACGATCTAATGACCGTCAGCACATGCAGTCGTGTGGGTCTTCTTGTACATGAGTCATGAATCCATCCGCTTCTCAAGGGTTCATCCACCCTTTGAAGCATTTGCCCGCAGCAAGTTGGTCTATCCAACAGCGGCTCAGGATGAACGCCAAGCACTGGGGATCTCTGTGGCATATTCTGCCAGAGGAAAAAGAATCCCCAGAATTCGAAGAATTTTATGCGAAGCCTGTCATGGTGCTGGGCATCAACGTTTTTCAGACGTGCCTGGGCGTGGTTGTGGGGCTTGGATCAGATGGCAGTAACTTTATTGTTTTTTAATGTAAACTGTCGTATTTGATGTTATTGAGCAAAAACATACATCCGACTCTCTTGCGCAAACTTCTTGCTTGGGACTGGTCACAAGTGAAAGATCTGAAAGGGGCTTCAATTTGCAGAATTGTCAACTTATTGAGATATGGGATTGTATAGTATATCACATTATATCCTGATAAGTAGTATTCATCCTTTATGGCTAATCATCGTCAACCATACCCGAAGTCCCTGGGTGTAGTTCTGTTTTTAGATCATCTCTTGATGAGTTCATTCCCATATGACGGGCTGGGGCTAGCTTGCCATTGTGTAGATTCTATTCTGAATTGGTTCAATGCCCATTGATGTGATCAAAAACTGCTGTGATTTGTTCAGATATGTTCAGATTAGGGGATGGCCGAGCATTCAGTGATGGGAATAGACACAGGAAAGAAAGCAATACACGAGGTGCAGCGGTACAGCAAACGCGGTACTCCAGCCCTCGAGTTGGCTGATGTTGAAAGCTGTATGGTCAAATGGCTATGGGTCAATATTAACCAACAATAATGGGGGATGATAACCAACCATTCTATAGGGCCATAGGGAAAACAATGACTAAAAAGGGGGAATTAGGGGTACAGGGTTTTGACCCACAGCCAAATGTCTAGGCTGTCTAGGTCTGCTTTTAGGGATTGATTGAGATCTGCAAAAAAATCATCCACCCATAGTTGGACAGTAGACACCAGCTATCTATGGTAGTAGCTTATGGTGGATCTCCAGATACAGGGAGGTTGAATCCTTAGTTTTTCCCGAATCTGAATCAAAAAACTGGATCCTAAACATCCTGATTTTTTGAAATCTGAATACATCAGCTAATTGAGGGCTGCGGGATGATTAGCACGGCCCTATGGATGGCCCAGCTCCGACTACTATGGCTAGGTCGAGTGGGAAGCGCTGGCTGGGCCTGGTCGCTTCCTTGAACAGGGCCTGCTCGCAGTTTTACTCCATGGCCAAAGAAGCTTGGGATATCCTGGGGTCTGGTCCTGGGGTCTTGGAAAGTTGGGGGGATGAACTGCTGATTCAGAACACTTGCCACAGCCAGCGGATGGTTGATAATTGGTCATAAGTGGTTGCTCTTTGCGTAATCTGATCAGACAATTTGCTAAAGGATCATAAGCGGTTGTCATTACTGATAATATGATCAGACATAGTCAGACAATAAGCGGTTGAGGATCACTTGGTTTGATTTTATTGGTTGTTCATTGCGCGTCATTGTGGACGGCACTGAATAATGCCCTAAAGACACTAGGGTGGTTTATGTACACTGCCAATCGACTCATTTGAGGCATGTAAGAAAACCTGTGCCGATTGTAGAAGGTGCCACCCTTTCAGAATACATAACTCATCATGATAATATGACCATTTCTGAACCAACTAACAGAGGGATAGGTGACACCCCAACAAGAACTACTGGTTGGTGGTTTTAAACATTTTGTTATTTTCCATAGTAACTATTAACAAATGGTTGACTAATATTTTTTTATAGGGGTTGAAACCACCAACAAGAACTAATTTGCCCATTCATGGGATATTCAGCAGGATGCCAGGGCAGTGGTCCTCATATACTCATCATACAACCATCATGTGTTGATTAGTGATTTATTCCATTTTGTGGATGTAATGTATACCAATATGACCACATGATATACGGGTTGAATAGATCTAACTTCTGATATGCCCATCATATATCATGTCCCCTCATCATATGATATACCATGGTATACGTACCATTGTGGAGGTTTACCATGGCTACGTGGCACCTATTCCGGGCTCATCTGCAAAAAAACAATTACTTTGGCACGTTTTGTTTCGGTGCCGTGGTGTTTCTTGCTGATGAACCACAGCCAACAAGTCATCAAAACTTGCCTGCTACAATCACTAGCCACGTTCAAACATGATCAGTACTGACGCATTAGTCAATTATTTGATGATAGTGATCATTTATGATCTTGGTTAATGATGGTTAATGTCTCATTTGCATTAATCCAGCCAATCAATCCTACTCAGTCCTCATTGCATCAGTCAGGGAATGTGATCGAGTTGTATTGTTCAGGCTTTGGCAGCTTTCGAGAGGTAGACTGCATCCACATTGATTCTTGTCCACTTCAAGAGAACCACCACTTTCGCACATGTTCACAAGAAACAATGGTCAACTTCATTCGATAAAGAACCAAGGCTAATTCCACCTCAAACCATATCTCTCTGAATCTACTATATAGTTTGGGAGGTTTCTGGCATCGACCTCGGCTGAGGAATGCGTGGAGGATGCTGAGAAAAGCCTTTCGCTGCAGTTGCAACAGCTCTTTCGCGAAGCCTTGGGGGCCTTTGCGGAAGCTCGGAGCAGCAGCAAGTCGCACCTGCCGCTGCCATTGGCTAAGTTAAACTCAGGGATGCCATGCCACGCCCCGGGCATTCCATGAAGTGGGAAAGCAAGTATTCACCACGCGAAGTTCAGACCCTTCACCACTGAATATTCAGAGCCCGAATCACTCATTGCATTCTTTCCTGAACTGAGAAGTCATGTGAAGAACATGGTCGTTGTCGCATCGCTTTTTGGGTTGGTGATTTCACTCTATTGACATGTTTCGGTATGTTTTGGTTGCGTTTCAACATTTATTCAGTACAGGTACATGGCAGGTATATACATGTATATTTACACAAAACATGTGCGGTTATATCTTGAAAATGTCGTGACAAGATCATGGTGATTTCCTGGAAGAACGGGAAACGTGGCCTACCATTAAGTCCAGTTTTGGCAGTGCAATTGCCCAACATGCGAAGGCTTGGAACATAGAAGTGTCCTGTCCGTGGGGAGTGGTTGCTTGATCAAGGAATGAATGTGTGATTGCAAAAATTCAAACGCAAAAACCTGGTTTTGGAAAAGTTAATCGTGGTCTTGCATGGTGAGCTGGCGAGGTTTTAAAAGTGTTGGCAGCATTGACAACAATGCTGCTTTGGGTTGTCATCTGAAAGCTCAAGCATAGCTAAGCATAGCTCATACCATGTGATGCTGGGGTCTGGCGAGGGGAGGGGAAGGCCATTGAATCTTAGCCCAGCAACGTAGTATGAGTTGCTGTGTCTCCCATAGGCAACTGTCCATCTTTGGGAGGTGCTCAGTGAGAGAAAGTCCATGGATGGGTCCTGCTTGTTCGATGGTGCAGGTCTGTTCGCTGTGTGGGACATGCGTGCACGGTCATTTGCGATGTCTTGAATCTTGAAGTTGAGCGATTTTAGTATCTCTGTCCTTATGGAGCTGATGCCTGCACTGCATGGAGAGCAGCATTTGCTCTGCCTGTTGTTGGTGCATCGTCTTTGTTGCTTCCAGAATGCGCAGTGGGTGTTGGATGTTATAGGTCTTGACTGCGAAATCTGCTGCTGTTTCATTGCCAATTTTATGGAGTTCCGAGGATGGTGTTCTGGAATGAAGGTCGAAACTATGAGTTCTAACCTTATGGAGAGTGAGAGTAGTAGTGGTTTGAATACAGCTCCACAGCTGTACTGCAAGGTCAAAAGTTGGTACTTTTTCAAAATCTGAAATATGGGTGTGGTGTTGCAATGAATGATGCAAATCTATGACATACTGAGAGTCGGTATAGATATCAAGATGTATGCGGAGTTGTGCCAAAATGACCACGGATTGCAATTCAGCCCTTGGTGTCGGCTGGCGCCCTTGGCAGTGACCGATTGCTAAGGCTACATACTCTGCGGGGATGTGCTTGGTAGTTGCAAAATCTGTGAAAATTTCCATCGGAGTGCGAGTGGATGGTATATAGAGAACCAAGGAAGATGATGCATGCCTGTGATGTGGTAAAGTTGGGTTGGAGCAACTTCCATCCGTGTAGATGTGTTGTGCCTGCCCGCTTTGGTGAATGTCATAAAGTTGCTGCAGCACTTCTGGATGAAAGGTTGGTGGAGGCAAAAGTTGTGCAAGATAGGTACTGATTGGGCATGTCATGTGCAAGGGTGATGATGGGCAGTGCTATATGGTCTGAATCCTGATCTTGGAGATAATCAAGGTGCTTGTGATGTTGTAGTCGTGTTTGATGTAGTGCTGGGCAGTGGAGTATGCCATGTTCGATGGAGTCCATTTGATCACACAGCTGGCATTGACCCTCCGTCTCGGCAAAGTGCTTAGCGTGAGTGGCAAGCATGTTGGATGCTGTCAAATGGAGAGGCACTAAGTGCTGTTGATCACGATCGAGGGTCTTAAATTGCTTGATCATGTGTGGCACATCGAGTGGAGGCAATTTGCGGGAGGTCAGATCGGGCGATTCAGACCTCCAAAACATGTCAGTGCCATGCCTGCTTAACATCCTGGATTAGGTCGGAGAGACTATCTTCTAGGAGATGTAGATCAAGTATGGAATCGGTGTGGATGGTTGCAGTGGCCGTGACTGACCAGCCAGTGTGAGCCAGATTATACGCAAAGGCACCTGCGGGTCCGTGCACTTGGCTATGGTGAATGTGGTCATGGCTGGCAATGCGGAGGAAATAATTGATGACATGGAAGTCTTGACGCAAGAGAAGATGCCTGTGATCGAATGATCAGATACAACTCCGGGTCGAATCATCAGAAAGACGGAGGAGAGCTAAATAGGGATTACTTTTATCCTGGCACAACAGCCTGGGACGGCTCCGGAGGTCTGTAATGCTGGCCGACTGTGCGATTTTCTGTAGACTGGAATGCCTTAGTCAAACTTTGTTGGGCGAACCGGGCCTTTCTTTCTACTGGTGCACGGAGATTTTTGATGCGATTGAGTTTTTCAATGGAGTCTGAGTGTCCAGTTTGTTAACAGTGCAGTGATTGTGTGTGGTGACAATGGCGCACTGTTGACAAAACAAAGTTGGATCATTGGAAAGCGATGATGCAACAAGGTTTGGAGTTGCTGTCGTCCAGTCTTGGTTGTGATCCATGCCCGGGTCTTACCCCAATCGATGACAAGCTTAACGCTGGCAGTGAAGGAAATAAAGTAGTTTGGTCGATGCAGGTTAGCATGGAAACCTGGGTGGAGGTCTTCCAGCCTAGGCAATCTGCGTAGGTCAGAGGGTTTGCAGCTGCACGTGTCATGAGGGTTGCCCAAATGATCCCAAATTATCCCAAATGTTCATGGGAGCAATACATGCTATGCTCTAGGTGTCTCCTTCTGCAGGTTAGTGGTTGTGATCTGGTCCTGGTACAGGTTAAGGTCAATACGCCAGTAGCGTTGAGGTTCTCGTACACTGGAGTACATGTACCAGGTATCAATCAGGTCTTGTGGAATGCCG